>JANJGN010001979.1:0-94090 GCA_026770705.1 Isurus oxyrinchus
CACCCCCTTTCTGTTTCCCCCTTTTTCCTTTTTTTTTCCCTATAAATTATATAGATTTTTCTTTTCCCACCTATTTCTATTATTTTTAAATATTTTAAAATCTTTTATGCTCCCCCCACCCCCACTAGAGCTGTACCTTGAGTGCCCTACCATCCATTCTTAATTAGCACATTCGTTTAGATAATATCACCAACTTTAACTTTAACACCTATGTGTTCTTTTGTATCTATTGTCACTGACATCTTTTGATGATCTGCTTCTATCACTGCTTGTTTGTCTACACAACCACCTCTTCTCTCTCTCTCCCTCTCTCCCCCCCCACACACACACCTTAAACCAGCTTATATTTCAACTCTTTCTTGGACTCGAAATCAAGTTCTGTCGAAGGGTCATGAGGACTCGAAACGATCAACTCTTTTCTTCTCCGCCGATGCTGCCAGACCAGCTGAGTTTTTCCAGGTAATTCTGTTTTTGTAACAGAGTTAGTGTGTGTGTGAGGAGGAATGGAGCCAGCAGAGTGGGCAGGGAGGCTTCATAAAGACACAGTGCAGACAGCAGACTCTAAATAACAAGGTACCGGTCTTGGGTTTGCAGAGAACGGGCCGAAAAAGTCTGGATTTCTCACTTCGGCAGGCCCGGGGTAACGGCCGCCATCTTTATAGGGGGCAATGTGCAGCAGGGCGCATGCGCGGTCATCCTGGTCCAGGTAGCAGGAGGAGAGAATGTTGTGACTTTCTAACCTGGACTGACAGGGATGGATTTTGGAAACTCCATTTACTCAAACTAAGAGAAACATTTGGCCTTTCTGAATTTCTGTTCGGGATTGACAATGATGGATTTTGTGAACTCTATTTACAGGGTGTTAGTAGAGGAGGGCAAACTCGAAGGAGATTAGAAAACAAAACCAAACATCACGTCAAAATCTGAAAGTCACTTGATTCACCAGGACCTGAATATCACCAGCCTTTGAATGTAAGCATTGAGTTCCAGGTCATTACCAGTCACTGGGTAAAAAAAACTCTTCCTGGCATCCCCCTTGTGGATCTTGCCCAAAATCTTAAAACTCTGTCCCTTAATTCTATCATAATCAGCTAATGGGAACAGCTTTTATTTAACTACCTTTCATAATCCTGTACCCCTCTATCAAATCTTCCCTCAACCTCCTTTATTCCAAGGATAACAACCCCAGTTTCCCGAACCTCATCTTACAGTTGAAACTCCTCATCTCTTGAACCATTCTGGTTAATCTCCTCTGTACCCTTACATCCTTCACAACATGTGGTGATCACTGGTTTGCACAGACCCAGATGTTCTGTGTCCATGTCTGTGACATCATCACACATCAACAATTACACGGTGACATCATCACACATTGACAATTACACGGTGACATCACCCGGCTCCCCAGGTATTTCCTCAACTGGGAGATTTTTCTCTGACTCCAGTGCTTCTGATATCTTTTCAGCTGCAGGCTCCAGCAGGAGAGTTTAAAGTTGAAAACAGAAATTGTTTCAGAGTTGACTGTTTTTCAGCATCCACCTACATCCACCTTTTAGGTCTATGCTCTGTATCTGTGAGAGGCTCTGGGGCTGGTGTGGCTCTTTTACTGTGGATCTGAATTCATGTTCACCTCGGCCCTACCTAATTACTTCGTTGCCAATTTTTAACTTCCCCTGTCTCTAATATTGGATGTATTTGAGTTATGTTTAGTATTTTACTGTTACTACTGTCGATTGTGTCTAAATGAGGTTTCCACCACTCTCCACCCCCTGACCATGTGCAGCTGACTTCCCAGCTTTATCTTCCCACAGTACCTTTCACAGTCAGGAATTGCTTTTCCTGACCGAGAGTCCATTTCTATTCCACTTCTGAGCTTATATTGACCATTAAATTCGGCACCATTTTTACTCCCTGAGAGGAGGCGATGGTGTAATGGTATTGTCACTGGACGAGTAATCCAGAGACCCAGGGAAATATCCTGGGGACCTGGGTTCAAATCCCATCATGCCAGATGGTGGAATTTCAATTCCTTATCAAAAATCTAGAATTAAAAGTCCAACGATGATTGTCCTAAAGCCCACCTGGTTCACTAATGCCCTTTAGGGAAGGAAATCTGCCGTCTGTAGTCTTGGCCTACACGTGACTCCAGACCACAGCAGTGGTTGACTCTTAACTGCCCTCTGAATGCTGGCCTGAGTGATGCCCACATGAATTTAGAAAAATCATTCTGCACACCTTGAAACGTTAACTCTGTCTCTCTCCACAGATACCAGCATCTATTGTGATCCCCAGCTGCCTGTGGAGAAGATGATGTTTGACCTTCTTGAACCGCTGCAGTCCGTGTGGTGAAGGTGCTCCCACAATGCTGTTAGGTAAGGAGTTACAGGTTATTCACCCAGTGATGATGAAGGAACAGTGATATATGTCCAAATCAACAACAACAATTTGTATTTATATGGCACTTTCAATGTAAGACAATATTCCAAGCATTTCACAGAAAGGTTAAAAGCAAGGTTTGACACTGAGCCAAACAAGGAGATATTGGGGCAGGTGACCAAACGTTTGGTCAAAGAGGTAGGTTTTAAGGAGTGTCTTAAAGGAGAAAATGAAGTAGAGAGGAAGAGAGGTTTGGGGAGAAAATTCCAGGGCTTGGGGCCATGGAAACTGACAGAATGCTCAGCAGGTCAGAACTAAAGGAGCGCAAACATCTCAGAGGGTTGTGAGGCTGGATTACAGTGATAGGGAGGAGCGAGACCAACATGGAATTTCAACAAGTGGATGAGAATTTGAAAATGTAGGTGCTTCTTATCCTAGATCCTTTGTAGGTCAGTGAGCACAGGGGTGATAGGTGAATAAGACTTGTGTGAGTAAGCACACGGGCAGCAGAGCTTTGGATGACCTCAAGGTTACAGGGAGGTTGAAAGTGGGAGGCCGGCCGGGAGTGCGTCAGACAGGTCAGGACGGTGTGTGACTTGGAGGGGAACTTGGAGGCGATGATGCTCACAAACACCTGCTACCCTGGTCCTTCTGGGGGTTTGGGTTGAGGGATTGGAAGATTCTGTCAAAGTTCTGCTTATGTTATAGATATAAACAATCCATCTCCTTCGCTTCCTGTGCTACCTACCTCTTTCTCTCTGTCTCTCACTCTCTCTTTCCGTTGAGGCCAGTGTAGGCCCAGACCGGGTGGGAGGTTCCCTTCCCTGAAGGACACTAATGAACCAGTTGGGTGTTTATGATAATCCTGCAGTTTTCATGGTCACTTTCTCCTCGTGCTGGCCCCACAAATTCCCAGATTCATTCAGCTCAATTTCACAACCTGCCTTTGTGTTTCTGTGGGTTCTCTCTCACTCCCTTTTCTGTTTTAAATCAGTTTCACAGGGGAATAGAAGGGGAGGATTTGCAGTCGGGAAACTGAAACCAAACATCACATCAGGATCTGACGGAGTCGCCCAATTTATCGGAAACAGAATATCATCGAATTTTGAACATGGAAGGAAAAAGCACCATTCACAGTGGGGAGAAACCGTACACGTGTTGTGTGTGTGGACAAGGCTTCAGCTGATCATCTGGCCTGTCAGAACATAAATGCAGTCATAGCGATGAGAAACCAGAAGGTGGTGGGAGTCTAGAACTCACTGCCTTAAAGGGTGTAAATGATTTGAAATGGTTGAGTCAGAAACTCTTTTAACATTTAAGAAGTATTTAAATATTCACTTGCCATGCCTTAGCCTCCAGGGCTATGGGCCAAGCGCTGGATAATGGGATTAGTGTAGTCAGAACTTTGTGAGCAGCATGGACACAATGGGCCGAATTGCCTTCTGTGCTTTATGAGTGTATATTTGGAGACCAGCACTGAAATTTGATTCAACGTGTTTCGAGGACCATCTACACCAAACTCAACATCCGACATGCCCACAGGAAGGTCAAAGGTGGCACAGTTGCAGAAGTTAACCCAAGCACCACCAACAACAATATGACCAGTCAGTTCTGTGGATGTCCATGTCGATCCCACACCGAACTCTTCAATCAGGAGAGGACCCACAGGAAATTATTAAATCATTTACAGTTTGGGCACTCGAACAACGAGGAGTCTACCCCAACATTATCCCTCTTCTCTGGATCGGGAAACGGTACTCTGTCTGTATTATTGCGGTGCTGTTAATAAAGTCAGCGTGAGACAATCTGTTGTGAGTTTGATTATCTGGTGCCTGAATCCACGAGATTCACCATTAAGAGTCGACAAGATGAACAAAGAAACACATCACGGCCCAAAACTCCAGCTTGATATTCACAGGAGAAAGTCTGTTATCTAACACCTCGAATGGACAGAACAGAGAAAGATCCCAACTGGATGAAACCCTCGAATCATTTGTAAATATCTTTCAAATGCTGACAGATTCCATCTGTCAGTTTCCATCACATTGAAATTAATGGAAGGTGAGAGCGCAGTTATTCTAGAACTATAAAAAAACACTAGTTAGAGCACAGCTAGAGTACTGATCCAGTTGTAGTCAGCACATTACAGGAAGGATGTGATCACACTGGAGTGGGCACAGAAGAGATTTACCTCGATGTTGCCAGGACTGGAGAATTTTAACTCTGAGGAAAGGTTGGAGAGGCTGTGGTTGTTTTCTTTGGGACAGGGGAGGAAGAGGGGAGATTTAATCGAGATGTAAAAATTATGAGGGTCCCAGATAGGAAGGACCTATTTCATTTACAGAGGTCAGAACCAAGAGGATAGAGATTTAAAGTAATTAGTGGAAGGATTAGAGGGGAGTTCAATAATGCTTTTACCCAGAGAGGGGTGGGTCCTGGAATTACTGACTGAAAGGGTGGTGGAGGCAGAAATACACAGATTTAAAAAGTACTGGGATATACACTGGATGCTCTGTAACCTACAGGATTACGGACCAAGAGCTGGGAAGCAGGATTAGACTGGATTGCTCATTTTCAGCCAGTACAGATATGATGGGCTGAATGGCCTCCTCTGTGCTATAATTTCTATGATTCTGTGGTGACAAGTGGTCCTCGTGTTTTTATCTGATACAGGCCTCAGCCCAGTCATTTGCCCTGAATGTTGATGTGATAGTTCAAGTTAAGAGATGCTGGGTACCGGGAGCAGCAGGAACAATAAATAAATCTGAGGTGTCAGTAAATACTGATATAGTTTATTTGTATCTAGTTCCATTTTTATAAATTCTGCTGAATGTGGCCCTCGCCCAGTGTCAGGATATTGGATCAGAGCCACCATGGAAAATGAGTTTGACACCAGTGAGATAGACAATGTCAACTGGATCCTCAGTATCTCTGTAACCTCCCCCAGCCCCACAACCCTCTGTGTAAATACAAGCTGCTGGTGTTGGATTACACCCTGAGATAGACAATGTCAACCGGATCCTCGGTATCTCTGTAACCTCCTCCAGCCCCACAACCCTTCCTGTAAATACAAGGTGTTGTTCTTGGATTACACCCTGAGATAGACAATGTCAACCAGATCCTCAGTATCTCTGTAACCTCCTCCAGCCCCACAACCCTCTGTGTAAATACAAGCTGCTGGTGTTGGATTACACCCTGAGATAGACAATGTCAACCAGATCCTCAGTATCTCTGTAACCTCCTCCAGCCCCACAACCCTCTGTGTAAATACAAGCTGCTGGTGTTGGATTACACCCTGAGATAGACAATGTCAACCGGATCCTCAGTATCTCTGTAACCTCCCCCAGCCCCACAACCCTCTGTGTAAATACAAGCTGCTGGTGTTGGATTACACCCTGAGATAGACAATGTCAACCGGATCCTCAGTATCTCTGTAACCTCCCCCAGCCCCACAACCCTTCCTGTAAATACAAGGTGTTGTTCTTGGATTACACCCTGAGATAGACAATGTCAACCGGATCCTCAGTATCTCTGTAACCTCCCCCAGCCCCACAACCCTTCCTGTAAATACAAGGTGTTGTTCTTGGATTACACCCTGAGGTAGACAAAGTAATTATATTTTAACCTTTATTCTTCAAATAAAGTATCTTTCTTCAGGCTGTTCTCAAGGTTGTGCAAGATGAAAGCAAACAGTGATTTATTTGTACTTTTTCCAATTTAGTTACTGTATTCACTGCTGACGATGCGGTCTGCTCTACATTGGGAAGACCAAACACAGATTGGGTAATCACTTTGTGGAACAACCTCCGTTCAGTCTGTGAGCTTGACCCTGAGCTTCCAGTCACTTGTCATTTTAATTCTCCGCCCCACTCCCACTCTGACCTCTCTGTCCTCGGCCTTCTGAACTGTTCCAATGAAGCTCAATCGGTGCTCGAGGAACAGCAGCTCATCTTTCATTTCGGCACTTTACAACCTTCCGCACTCAACATGGAGTTCAGCAGTTTCTGCACCAACAGAGAGTTATCAGGATCTGGAACATTCTACCTGAAAAGGTGCTGGAACCTGATTCTATCAGGAATTTTAAAAGGGATTTGACAGGGGTTTGAGATTGAGGAATTTGCAGGGTTACAAACAGAAAGTGGGTGTGTGGGACTAAACACCACTGCTCTTTCAAAGAGACAGCACAAGTACAAAGGGTTGAATGGCCTCCTTCTGTGCTGTAAGTTTCTATGATTCTAGGAGTTGGCCATTTAGCCCCTCAAGTCTGTCCCACAGTGCAATCAGATCATGGCTGATCTGTGACCCTTTGTCTCGTGTCCCTTGATTTATACCTTGTGTTAAGGAAGGATCTATCAATGCCAGATTGAAACTGAACATTGATCAAGCATGAATCAATGCCAGATTTAAACTGAACATTGGACAAACATGAACTGCTAATTCAGGAAGAGAATTCCAAACTTTTCCCAACTTTACCTGGAGAAGATTTTCCTAATCTCACCCCTGAAAGGTCTGGCTCTAATTTTTAGACTATGTTCCTCAGTCCTGGATTCCCCAACCAATGGAAATAGTTCCCCACTATCTACCACACCATTTCCAATTAATATCATGAAAATTTCAAGAAAATCCTCCTCAATCTTCTCAATTCCAGGAAATACAAACCTCACAGTGAGATGATGAATATTGGCAGAATGAATAGGATACTCAATGGTGCAGTCCTAAAGGGTGTGTAGGGACTGGGGGGGACTGGGGGTTAATGTGCATACACATTTGAAGGTGAAAGGACATATTGAGAGAGCAGTTCACAAAATATATGAGATCATGGGCTTCATAAGCAGATTTCAGGTGTATAAACGCAGGGAAAATAAGCTGACCCGTTATAAAGCTCTGGTTAGGTCACAACAGGAGTAATGCATCCAGTTCTGGTCTCCACACTTTAGGAAAGGGGTGAGGGTCCTTGAGAGGATGGGGACGAGATTTACCAGAAGGTTCCAGGAAAAAGGGAATTCGGTTACAAAGTGAGATTGGAGAAGCTGAAGTTGTTCTTCTTGGAGTTACAGAGTTGAGGGGAGATTTGTTAGAGGTGAACAAGATTGTGACAGGTTCAGATAAGGTGGACAAAGAAAATGTTGTTTCCATTTGGTGATGGTACAAGGATTAGGAGGACACAGATTGAAGGTTATGGGCAATAGATACAGGGCAAATGCAGGGAGGAACATTTTACACAACAAGTGGTAATAACCCAGAACTCACTACCTACAAGGGGGCTGGAAGCAGACATGATCAATGCTTTAAAATTAAATTGGACCAGCATTTAAGAGAAATAAACACGCAGGGAGTTGAAGACACAGTGGGGCAATGAGATTGGATTGCTCTGCAGAGAGTTGGCATGGACTCAATGGGCTGAATGGCCTCTTTCTGTGCTGTCATTACTCTGATGCATTTGTTTGACCACTTCTCATAATTTAACCTTTGGAGTCCAGTTGTTATTCAGGTACATCTGCACTGCTCTCCCACTAAAGCCAATATAGTCTATCCTTCCTAAGGTGTGATGCCCAGAACACAGTAAATCCTGTCCTGATGAAAGGTCATGTTGACCTGAAACGTTATAACTATGTTTCTCTCACAGATGCTGCCAGACCTGCTGAGCACTTCCAGCATTTTTATTTTTTGTTAAAGTGGTTCAGTGGAGTCTAACCAGGATTTTGAAAATCTCGGTGCTTTTCCCACAAACAGACCAGACAAACTTTTTCCTTCCACAGTCAAAGTCCAATGATATTCAGCACCTGATGACTCGAGTGACTCTGTCCGATCTGGATGTGATGTTTGGTTTGAGTTTCTCCATCTACAAATCCTTCCCATTGGAAATCCTGTAAAAAGGAGATTATAAAAAAAAATCCCTGTCAGTCAGGGGGAGAAATTAAGAGACAAACATTTCTCTGGGTCTGAGTTTGTTGTGTGTAAATCCTCCCCTTCTAACCTCCTGTTAAAAGAGTTTCCAAACACTCGGTGTGAACTCAGCTCCGGGAGTTTCTAATCTGGGTGTGGAGTCCTACACCGGGGGTTTGTGAACCGTCCCAGTCCACCCTCCGGCTCCATTCATCTCCTGCACTCGGCCCTTTCTCACCCCCTGGACTTTCAACCCGACCTCCTTCATCCTGATCCCGCACCCGCACTGCGCATGCTTCAAGGGAAGTGCGGCCACGCCCCTCATTCACTCCGATTGGTCGGAGGACCAGCCGCTCCCGCTCGGACCTCCAGGCCCGTCCCCTGTCCCTATTGGTCCGGAGTTGACGTTAATCATTGTGAGCTGGAGCATGCGCATTGCGTGGAGTCAGACGTGAGGAGAGCTGGAGCGAGCGGATTTAAAATGCGGGATTTACAAATTCTGAATGTGGATTCAGGGCCGGAAAAAAAACCGGTGAGCATAGATAGGGCTGGAGGGTAAGTTGGGAGGCTTTAAGAATTCACGGTCTCTGTCCTAAACCCTCAATAAGGAACCATCGGTTCAACCATAGCAGAGCGCATGTGCGGTCACCATCTTTGTAGGGGGCAATGTCCAACAGGGCGCATGCGTGGCCGCCATATTTACAGAGGCTGCAGACCCGGATGAATGACCCACAGGAGGGACAATAAACCAGAGATAGATCTGGCAGCATCGGCGGAGGAGAAAAGAGTTGACGTTTCGAGTCCTCATGACCCTTCGACAGAACTTGATTTCGAGTCCAGGAAAGAGTTGAAATATAAGCTGGTTTAAGGTGTGGGGGGGGGGGGGGGGGGGGGGGGGAAGGAGAGAGAGAGAGAGAGACAGAGGTGCTTGTGTAGACAAACAAGCAGTGATAGAAGCAGATCATCAAAAGATGTCAGTAACAATGGTACCAAAGAACACATAGGTGTTAAAGTTAAAGTTGGTGATATTATCTAAACGAATGTGCTAATTAAGAATGGATGGTAGGGCACTCAAGGTACAGCTCTAGTGGGGGTGGGGGGAGCATAAAGGATTTTAAAATATTTAAAAATAATGGAAATAGGTGGGAAAAGAAAAATCTATAAAATTTATAGGGAAAAAAAAATGGGGAAAAAAGGGGGAAACAGAAAGGGGGTGGGGATGGGGGAGGGAGCTCACGACCTAAAGTTATTGAATTCAATATTCAGACCGGAAGGCTGTAAGGTGCCTAGTCGGAAGATGAGGTGTTGTTCCTCCAGTTTGCGTTGGGCTTCACTGGAACAATGCAGTAAGCCAAGGACAGACATGTGGGCAAGAGAGCAGGGTGGAGTGTTAAAATGGCAAGCCACAGGGAGGTTTGGGTCATTCTTGCGGACAGACCGCAGGTGTTCTGCAAAGCGGTCGCCCAGTTTACGTTTGGTCTCTCCAATGTAGAGGAGACCACATTGGGAGCAACGAATGCAGTAGACTAAGTTGGGTGAAATGCAAGTGAAATGCTGCTTCACTTGAAAGGAATGTTTGGGCCCTTGGACGGTGAGGAGAGAGGAAGTGAAGGGGCAGGTGTTACATCTTTTGCGTGGGCATGGGGTGGTGCCATAGGAGGGGGTTGAGGAGTAGGGGGTGATGGAGGAGTGGACCAGGGTGTCCCGGAGGGAGCGATCTCTACGGAATGCCGATAAGGGGGGTGAAGGGAAGATGTGTTTGGTGGTGGCATCATGCTGGAGTTGGCGGAAATGGCGGAGGATGATCCTTTGAATGCGGAGGCTGGTGGGGTGATAAGTGAGGACAAGGGGGACCCTATCATGTTTCTGGGAGGGAGGAGAAGGCGTGAGGGCGGATGCGCGGGAGATGGGCCGGACACGGTTGAGGGCCCTGTCAACGACCGTGGGTGGAAAACCTCGGTTAAGGAAGAAGGAGGACATGTCAGAGGAACCGTTTTTGAAGGTAGCATCATCGGAACAGATGCGACGAAGGCGAAGGAACTGGGAGAATGGGATGGAGTCCTTACAGGAAGCGGGGTGTGAGGAGCTGTAGTCGAGGTAGCTGTGGGAGTCGGTGGGTTTGTAGTGGATATTGGTGGACAAGTCTATCACCAGAGATTGAGACAGAGAGGTCAAGGAAGGGAAGGGAAGTGTCAGAGATGGACCACGTGAAAATGATGGAGGGGTGGAGATTGGAAGCAAAATTAATAAATTTTTCCAAGTCCCGACAAGAGCATGAAGCAGCACCGAAGTAATCATCGATGTACCGGAGAAAAAGTTGTGGAAGGGGGCCGGGGTAGGACTGCAACAAGGAATGTTCCACATATCCCATAAAGAGACAGGCATAGCTGGGGCCCATGCGGGGTACCCATAGCCACACCTTTTATTTGGAGAAAGTGAGAGGAGTTGAAGGAGAAATTGTTCAACGTGAGAACAAGTTCAGCCAGACGGAGGAGAGTAGTGGTGGATGGGGATTGTTCGGGCCTCTGTTCGAGGAAGAAGCTAAGGGCCCTCAGACCATCATCCTCCGCCATTTCCGCCAACTCCAGCATGATGCCACCACCAAACACATCTTCCCTTCACCCCCCTTATCGGCATTCCGTAGAGATCGCTCCCTCCGGGACACCCTGGTCCACTCCTCCATCACCCCCTACTCCTCAACCCCCTCCTATGGCACCACCCCATGCCCACGCAAAAGATGTAACACCTGCCCCTTCACTTCCTCTCTCCTCACCGTCCAAGGGCCCAAACATTCCTTTCAAGTGAAGCAGCATTTCACTTGCATTTCACCCAACTTAGTCTACTGCATTCGTTGCTCCCAATGTGGTCTCCTCTACATTGGAGAGACCAAACGTAAACTGGGCGACCGCTTTGCAGAACACCTGCGGTCTGTCCGCAAGAATGACCCAAACCTCCCTGTGGCTTGCCATTTTAACACTCCACCCTGCTCTCTTGCCCACATGTCTGTCCTTGGCTTACTGCATTGTTCCAGTGAAGCCCAACGCAAACTGGAGGAACAACACCTCATCTTCCGACTAGGCACCTTACAGCCTTCCGGTCTGAATATTGAATTCAATAACTTTAGGTCGTGAGCTCCCTCCCCCATCCCCACCCCCTTTCTGTTTCCCCCCTTTTTTCCCCCTTTTTTTTCCCTATAAATTTTATAGATTTTTCTTTTCCCACCTATTTCCATTATTTTTAAATATTTTAAAATCCTTTATGCTCCCCCCACCCCCACTAGAGCTGTACCTTGAGTGCCCTACCATCCATTCTTAATTAGCACATTCGTTTAGATAATATCACCAACTTTAACTTTAACACCTATGTGTTCTTTGGTACCATTGTTACTGACATCTTTTGATGATCTGCTTCTATCACTGCTTGTTTGTCTACACAAGCACCTCTGTCTCTCTCTCTCTCTCCTTCCCCCCCCCCCCCCCCCCCCCCCCACACACCTTAAACCAGCTTATATTTCAACTCTTTCCTGGACTCGAAATCAAGTTCTGTCGAAGGGTCATGAGGACTCGAAACGTCAACTCTTTTCTCCTCCGCCGATGCTGCCAGACCTACTGAGTTTTTCCAGGTAATTCTGTTTTTGTTTTAGATTTCCAGCATCCGCAGTTTTCTTTGTTTTCAACCAGAGATAGAGTTTGGTGTGAAAGGAGATAGGGTTGTTGTAAAACAGGAGATCAAGGTAACAGTCAGAAACAACAACAACCATCTGTTAACATCATACATCATCCCAGTGAGCTTCACAGGGAAATTATAAAACAAAGTGTGACACCCAGACACAGGAGCAGATATTAGGGCAGGTGACCAAAAATAGTTAAATAGACGGTTGGTTGTATGGAATTTGATTATTACCGTTAAAGATTTTCCTGTTGCACTCCCAGGACAGACGCAAGAATCCCAAATTTCAGAGGGAACAACAATTTCTGCTGCATGAGAAAAGGGTGCTGATTGGTTGGCCAGTCAGCTCTGATTGGTTGTTGTCATGGAGAACACAGCCAGGAGCTGTCATCCTCTGCGCTTTTGTTTAATTCCACAATAGGCCCCGTGCCTGGACTTGTTCCTTCTGCCTGCAGAGGACAGGTCCCAGTGGATGAACATAGGGAGCTTCTAGCAAGTGTAAGTGAGACACATTACAAGCCTGACTGATACTTTTTAAAATTTGATATTCTTCCCTCTATCCTGATGAGTACAAGATAAAATGTTTTGACAGAATGTCTTTTTTTATTAATACTCAATTGTCTTAAAGGGGGAAAGTGTGGTGGACAGAGGGAGAGTATTTCAGAGCTTGGGGTCGAGGGAACTGAAGGCACGGACACTAATGGTGGAGCAATTAAAATAGGGGTGTTAGAATTAGAGCAGTGCAGATATCTCAGAGGCTTGTGGGTCTGTAGGAGATTGCAGAGATAGGGAGAGAGGAGGCCATGGGAGGATTTGAAAACAAGGATGAGAATTTTAAAATCAAGTTGCTGCTTGAACGGGAGCCAAGGAAGGTCAGGGAACGGGCTTAGCTGTGAGTGAAGACACAGACAGCAAAAATATGGATGTCTTTAAGGTTACGAAGGGTAGAATGTAGGAGACCAGCCAGGAGTGTGTTGAGTCCAGAGGTAAAAATGGCAGTGAGACCCTCCTGAGACAGGGGTGAGGTCAGGTGATATTACGGAGGTGGAAACAGATGATTTTAGTGATGGCACAGATATGAGGTCAGCAACTCATTTCGAGATCAAATGTAACACCAAGTTTGTGAACAGACTGGTTTAATCTCAGACTGTTACCAGGGAGAGGGATGGAGTTGGTATCTGGGAAATGGAGATTGGAGCAGGGACTGAAAACTGTGTCTTCAGCCTTCTCAGTGTTTAATTGAAGTTAATTAGTCATCAGGAAGGGAAGCAGAAACCAGAATGGGCCATGAGACTGATCCCAGGTTTAACTCAGAGAGGGAGAGAAGGAAGGAAACCCTCGGACATTTGGAGAAACCACCTTCATAATCACTCATTAAATCTGCACACAGTAAGTTTTGGGCACAAGGTTAACATCTGTTATTCTGCATGGCTGGTGAGGGGGTTTCAGATTAATGTTTTGTCACGAGTAATCTCTGAAGTGAATGATCAGACATATTGTCACCTCCAGTTGTAGAAATTTGTTAAAAAGATACAGAAGGAATTGTCCAAAACTCTGTTTGGATTTCAGCACAGGGAGGAGGGAGAGTGTGTGGAACAGGGAGTTGCAGCTTTTGGGGAACAAGAGAGGAAAAAATGTTCTGTAGAAACTAGAATTGTCTGTTCTGAATTTCTATCCTGTTCTTACAGTGATGACTCTTGTAAACTCCTTTTACAGAGAATTAGAAGGGGAGAATTTTCGGGCAGGAAACTCAAACCAAACATCACATCAAGATCTGACAGAATCACTTGATTCATCAGGACCTGAATATCATCACCTTTGAATGTGGAGGGAGGAACGTTTTTCTGTTCTGTCAGTGGGAAAATGTTTCAAACATCAGTGTGACTGGAAAAGCACCGAGACACACACACACCCGAGTGAGAGTGTTCCAGTGAACTGACTGTGGAAAGAGCTTTAGCCAGTTACACAGTCTGAAATAACATCACACCATTCACAGTGGGGAGAAACTGTACACGTGTTCGTTGTGTGGATGAGGCTTCAACTGATCACCAAACTTGGAGAGACACAGGGACACCTGCACCATGGAGAAACCGTGGAAATGTGAGGACTGTGGGAAAGGATTCAATTGTCCATCCAAACTGGAAATCTATCGACGCAGTCACACTGGGGAAAGGCCGTTCACCTGCTCCGAGTGTGGGAAGGGGTTTACTCAGTTATCCAGCCTGCTGACACACCAGCGAGTTCACACTGGAGAGAGACCATTCACCTGCTCCGAGTGTGGGAAAGGATTCAAGTGGTTATCCCACCTGCTGACACACCAGCAAGTTCACACAGGAGCGGGACCATTCGTCTGCTCTGAGTGTGGGAAGGGATTCACTCAATCATCCAGCCTGCTGATGCACCAACGAATTCACACTGGAGAGACCATTCTCCTGCTCTGAGTGTGGGAAGGGATTCACTCAGTCATCAAACCTGCTGACACACCAGCGAGTTCATACTGGGGAAAGACCATTCACCTGCTCCGAGTGTGGGAAGGGATACACTCAGTTATCCACTCTGCTGACACACCAGCAAGTTCACACTGGAGACAGTCCATTCACCTGCATGGTATGTGGGAAAGGATTCACTTGCTCCTCTGACCTGCTAAAGCACCAGTGAATTCACACTGAGGAGAGGCCATTCAGTTGTACTTCCTGTAGAAAGAGATTCAGGACTTCATTCAACCTCAAAGTGCACCAGTGAATTCACACTGGGGAGAGGCCTTTCACCTGCTCCAAGTGTGGGAAGGGATTCACTCAGTCATCCACCCTGCTGAAACACCAACGAGTTCACAATGAAGAGACACCATTCTCCTGCTCCGAGTGTGGGAAGAAATTCACTCAGTCATCTAACCTACTGACACACCAGCGAGTTCACACTGGGGAGAGACCATTCACCTGCTCCAAATGTGGGAGGAAATTCACCCATTCATCAAACCTTCGGACACACCAGCGAGTTCACACAAGGAGAGACCGTTCACCTGCTCCGAGTGTGGGAAAGGATTCACTCAGTTATCCAGGCTGCTGAAACACCAGCGAGTTCACACAAGGAGAGGCCATTCACCTGCTCCGAGTGTGGGAAGGGATTCACTCAGTTATCCAGGCTGCTGAAACACCAGCCAGTTCACACAAGGAGAGGCCGTTCAGCTGTACTTCCTGTGGAAAAGGGATTCAGCCTTCATTCCACCTCAGTGTACACCAGTGAATTCACATTGGAGAGAGACCATCCACCTTCTCCGAGTGGAAAGGGATTCACTCATTTATCCAACCTGTTGAGACACCAGTGAGTTCACACTGGGGAGAGGCTGTTCACCTTCTCCGAATGGAGGCAGTGATTCACTTGCTCATCCCACCTGCTCAGACACCAGCGAGTTCACAAGTGTCTGCAGGGGTTGGATTCTGCTGTTATTGCTGCTGTTAATCACATCCAGAACTGAACCATGTTCATTCTGATAGCTGTGGTTTGTTTCTATTGATGTTACTAATCCCTGTAACTGGGCTGAAGTTTAATATCTTGATGTCTGTTAAATAAATCAGTTTTGCTTCAATCTCTAAGAATGTCGAGTCCTTGATTTCTCCAGGATAAGAGGAGACTGATTGATGTCCTGTTCCCAACTGCTCCATTTTTGGATCTTTTCTCCTTTCTCACTCTAGATTCTTTCAGTTCTCAGACCTTTGGTTACTCTCATGGATAAGTCCCATCTCCCCACACCTCCTAGAGAGCCTTGGGATCCAGGGAAGTATCGGTATTAAAAACAGAAAATGCTGGAAATAACTGATACTTTTCCAAGTGCCAATTGATTTTCTCCCGGATTATTGTCTCCAGCCTTTCCCCACCAATGATATTAAGCTGATTGTCCTGGAATTGCTGTGTTTTTGAACAGGGGTGTAACATTTACAATCTGTCAGTCCTTTGACACCACTACTGTATAAGGAGGATGGAAGATTGAGACCAGAGCCTCCTCAAGTTCCATATGAAGGATGCTGTCTCTGATAGTGCAGCAGTCCCTCAATGTCACCCTGGAGTGTCAGCCTAGATAATGTGCTCAGGTTTATTAACATTTCCTCTTGTTATTGATGTGGATCATTAAGAAACAATGGACTCTTATGATGTCATCCAGTCCCAGTGCGATGATGTCATCCAGTCCCAGTGCGATGATGTCATCTAGTCCCAGTGCGATGATGTCATGAAGACTATTAAATACCAGCGGAGCCTTAGTGGTGAAAACAGTTTTGTTCGAGATGGCAGCAAGTCCATTACTGATAGATCAGCAAATGGAATTAATGGGAAGGAAAGTGAGGCAGCTCATGGACATCAGGAATAGTGTTGTGGATTATGAGGATGAGAAACGTGTATAGTATATGTCCCATCTCCCGACACTGCCCCATCTCCTGACACTCTGTCCCCATCTCCCGACACTCTGTCCCATCTCCCGACACTCTGCCCCATCTCCCGACACTCTGTCCCACCTCCCGACATTCTACCCCATCACCTGACACTCTGTCCCCATCTCCCGACACTCTGTCCCATCTCCTGACACTCTGTCCCATCTCCCGACACTCTGTCCCATCTCCTGACACTCTGTCCCCATCTCCTGACACTCTGCCCCATCTCCCGACACTCTGCCCCCAACTCCCGACACTCTGCCCCATCTCCCGACACTCTGCCCCCAACTCCCGACACTCTGCCCCATCTCCCGACACTCTGCCCCATCTCCTGACACTCTGCCCCATCTCCCGACACTCTGCCCCCATCTCCCGACACTCTGTCCCATCTCCCGACACTCTGACCCATCTCCCGACACTCTGCCCCACCTCCCGACACTCTGCCCCACCTCCCGACACTCTGCCCCATCTCCCGACACTCTGCCCCATCTCCCGACACTCTGTCCCCATCTCCCGACACTCTGCCCCATCTCCCGACACTCTGCCCCATCTCCCGACACTCTGCCCCATCTCCCGACACTCTGCCTCCATCTCCCGACACTCTGCCCCATCTCCCGACACTCTGCCCCATTTCCTGACACTCTGCCCCCATCTCCCGACACTCTGCCCCATCTCCCGACACTCTGCCCTTTCTCCCGACACTCTGCCCAATCTCCTGACACTCTGCCCCATCTCCCGACACTCTGCCCAATCTCCTGACACTCTGCCCCATCTCCCGACACTCTGCCCCATCTCCCGACACTCTGCCCCCATCTCCCGACACTCTCCCCTCATCTCCCGACACTCTCCCCTCATCTCCCGACACTCTCCCCTCATCTCCCGACACTCTGCCCCATCTCCCGACACTCTGCCCCATCTCCCGACACGCTGCCCCATCTCCCAACACTCTGCCTCCATCTCCTGACACTCTGCCCCATCTCCCGACACTCTGCCCCATTTCCTGACACTCTGCCCCCATCTCCCGACACTCTGCCCCATCTCCCGACACTCTGCCCCATCTCCCGACACTCTGCCCCATCTCCCGACACTCTGCCCCATCTCCCGACACTCTGCCCTTTCTCCCGACACTCTGCCCAATCTCCTGACACTCTGCCCCATCTCCCGACACTCTGCCCCCATCTCCCGACACTGCCCCCATCTCCCGACACTCTGCCCCAACTCCCGACACTCTGCCCCATCTCCCGACACTCTGCCCCCATCTCCTGACACTCTGCCCCATTTCCTGACACTCTGCCCCATCTCCTGACACTCTGCCCCCATCTCCCGACACTGCCCCATTTCCTGACACTCTGCCCCCATCTCCCGACACTCTGACCCATCTCCCGACACTCTGTCCCATCTCCCGACACTCTCCCCTCATCTCCCGACACTGCCCCCATCTCCCGACACTCTGCCCCATCTCCCGACACTCTGCCCCATCTCCCGACACTCTGCCCCCATCTCCCGACACTCTGACCCATCTCCCGACACTCTGCCCCATCTCCCGACACTCTGCCCCATCTCCCGACACTCTGCCCCCATCTCCCGACACTCTCCCCTCATCTCCCGACACTCTCCCCTCATCTCCCGACACTCTCCCCTCATCTCCCGACACTCTGCCCCATCTCCCGACACTCTGCCCCATCTCCCGACACGCTGCCCCATCTCCCGACACTCTGCCTCCATCTCCTGACACTCTGCCCCATCTCCCGACACTCTGCCCCATCTTCTGACACTCTGCCCCCATCTCCCGACACTCTGCCCCATCTCCCGACACTCTGCCCCATCTCCCGACACTCTGCCCCCATCTCTTGACACTCTGCCCCATCTCCCGACACTCTGCCCCCATCTCCCGACACTGCCCCCATCTCCCGACACTCTGCCCCATCTCCTGACACTCTGCCCCCATCTCCCGACACTGCCCCATCTCCTGACACTCTGCCCCCATCTCCTGACACTCTGACCCATCTCCCGACACTCTGTCCCATCTCCCGACACTCTCCCCTCATCTCCTGACACTGCCCCCATCTCCCGACACTCTGCCCCATCTCCCGACACTCTGCCCCCATCTCCCGACACTCTGACCCATCTCCCGACACTCTGCCCCATCTCCCGACACTCTGCCCCACCTCCTGACACTCTGCCCCCATCTCCCGACACTCTGCCCCCATCTCCCGACACTCTGTCCCATCTCCCGACACTCTGTCCCCAACTCCCGACACTCTGCCCCATCTCCCGACACTCTGTTCCCAACTCCCGACACTCTGCCCCCATCTCCCGACACTCTGCCCCCATCTCCTGACACTCTGCCCCCATCTCCCGACACTCTGCCCCCATCTCCTGACACTCTGCCCCCATCTCCCGACACTCTGCCCCATCTCCCGACACTCTGCCCCATCTCCCGACACTATGCCCCCATCTCCCGACACTCTGCCCCACCTCCCGACACTGCCCCATCTCCCGATACTCTGCCCCCATCTCCCGACACTTTGACCCATCTCCCGACACTCTGTTCCCAACTCCCGACACTCTGCCCCCATCTCCCGACACTCTGCCCCCATCTCCCGACACTCTGCCCCCATCTCCCGACACTCTGCCCCCATCTCCCGACACTCTGCCCCATCTCCCGACACTCTGCCCCATCTCCCGACACTCTGCCCCCATCTCCCGACACTCTGCCCCATCTCCCGACACTCTGTTCCCAACTCCCGACACTCTGTACCCATCTCCTGACACTCTGCCCCCATCTCCCGACACTCTGCCCCCATCTCCTGACACTCTGCCCCCATCTCCCGACACTCTGCCCCATC
The DNA here is from genome assembly GCA_026770705.1 of Isurus oxyrinchus. Classification (NCBI taxonomy): domain Eukaryota; kingdom Metazoa; phylum Chordata; class Chondrichthyes; order Lamniformes; family Lamnidae; genus Isurus; species Isurus oxyrinchus. Next base: position 19,205 of record JANJGN010001979.1, read on the forward strand.
TCCCGACACTCTGCCCCCATCTCCCGACACTCTGCCCCCATCTCCCGACACTCTGTCCCATCTCCCGACACTCTGCCCCCATCTCCCGACACTGCCCCCATCTCCCGACACTCTGCCCCCATCTCCCGACACTCTGCCTCCATCTCCTGACACTCTGCCCCCATCTCCCGAGCAGCCTGCCCCATCTCCCGACACTCTGCCCCCATCTCCCGACACTCTGCCCCCATCTCCTGACACTCTGCCCCCATCTCCCGACACTCTGCCCCATCTCCCGACACTCTGCCCCCATCTCCCGACACTCTGCCCCATCTCCCGACACTCTGCCCCCATCTCCCGACACTCTGCCCCCATCTCCCGACACTCTGCCTCCATCTCCTGACACTCTGCCCCATCTCCCGACACTGCCCCCATCTCCCGACACTCTGCCCCCATCTCCCGACACTCTGCCCCCACCTCCCGACACTCTGCCCCACCTCCTGACACTCTGCCCCCATCTCCCGACACTCTGCCCCATCTCCCGACACTGCCCCCATCTCCCGACACTCTGCCCCCATCTCCCGACACTCTGCCCCCATCTCCCGACACTCTGCCCCCATCTCCCGACACTCTGCCCCCATCTCCTGACACTCTGCCCCATCTCCTGACACTCTGTCCCATCTCCCGACACTCTGCCCCACCTCCTGACATTCTGCCTCCATCTCCTGACACTCTGCCCCATCTCCTGACACTCTGCCCCATCTCCCGAGCAGCCTGCCTCTACCTCTGCTGAACCCACACAGGATGCACCATGTTGAAACCAGAGGAAAGGACTGGGTGAGAAATTGTAATTCACCAAGGGTGAGCACATGGGGGTTTGACAAAATATTAAGTTTCCTGTTTTTAACAATGAAACTTAAAACACATTGATTGGAACCACTTTCAGCTCTTGTCCATTCTGACATCCCGTGGGCCAGCTCACCCTCTCACTGGGTTCATGCTGAATGTCAATCCAGGCTGGGAGCCATTGGGTGGATGTGCAATGGGTGGATGAGTGGGTGAAGGAATGTTCAGTTCACAGGGAGGGGGATGGGGGAGGGGGGTTGGTGCTGGTGGTGGGAAGTGTTCATTCTGAAGGAGTCCCACCTGAAACAGTGACTATTAACTTATCACTTTCTAATGGTGATTGACCTGCTGTGTATTTCCCCAGGTTTGTCCTGTTCAGTATTTCAGTATTTATATATTTTTATTTTTGCTAAAACATGTTCTTGTTCTGACACTGAAATCCAGAGCATTTTAACTCTGTTAAAGTCAATCCCCATCGAGTACACAGGAGGACTCAACTGGTCCAAACCTCTTATGGTATCAATAAACAAAAATCCAACAAGATGTTTATTTGGGGAATTGTTCTTCTCTGAGACCCGGGACGGTCAAACTATCTCCCAAAGTTCAGCATTGGGCCTTGAGCCTGGGCTATGGGGCCCACATACATGGAGCACCATTACCTTCATCCCTGATTTTAATCACTCGACCATTGGTGGCCGGGCCTTCAGCTGCCTGGACCCTAAGCTCTGGAATTTCCACCCTAAACCTCTCCACCTTTCTAATTCACTTTCCTCCTTTTAGACACTCCTTATAACCGACCTCTTTGACCAAGCAGTTGGTCATCTGACCTAATATGTCCTTATGCCCCTGTGAAACTTCTTGAGACAATGTATTATGTTAGAAGCTCGATATAAATTGTTGCATTTGTTGTTGTATTTCAGTTAGACCTGATCACTTATTGAGTCTGTATGAATGTAACTCAGATAGACACAGCTTGTGTCATAGTTCAGTTAGACCTGATCACTTATTGAGTCTGTATCAATGTAACTTGGATAGACACAGCTTGTTGGAACAGACCTGGGGAGAAAGAGGCTCTGAATTAATCACTGGACTTTCTGTTCTCCACAGTTGGGAAAAAGGTGATTCTTTCCAAGCATCCAAATGATGAATCAAGTAATTAAAGATGGTTTGTTGTTTTAAGTTGAATTATTTGGTAGAATTTGAGTGAAGGAGTGGGATTGACCCACAGCCTGAGTCAGCACTTTAAGGACAGGAAGAGAGAGAATTTGGAGAGGGGAAAAGAATTAGTAGGTGACTGGGCACTGAATCTGGAACAATGAGCAGAGGGGGGAGGAGTGTGTGGGACAGGGATTTGGGGGAATGAAAGGAGAAAGAATGTTCCATAGAAACTAGAATAGTCTGTTCTGAGTTTCTATCCTGTATTGACAGTGATGACTATTTTAAACTCTGTTTACAGGGGATTAGAGGGAGAGCATTTTCAGTGGGAAACTCAAACCAAAAATCTTGCAAGATCTTATAAAATCACTGAATTCATATCTGATCAGCCTCTGATTATGGAAGGAGAATTGTTTGTCTGTTCTGTCTGTGTGGAAATATTTAAATCATCAGTGTGACTGGAAAATCAGCAGGATACACTGTCTCTTTATGGGATATGTGGAACATTCCTTGTTGCAGTCCTACCCCGGCCCCCTTCCACAACTTTTTCTCCGGTACATCGATGATTACTTCGGTGCCGCTTCATGCTCTCGTCGGGACTTGGAAAAATTTATTAATTTTGCTTCCAATCTCCACCCCTCCATCATTTTCACGTGGTCCATCTCTGACACTTCCCTTCCCTTCCTTGACCTCTCTGTCTCAATCTCTGGTGATAGACTGTCCACCAATATCCACTACAAACCCACCGACTCCCACAGCTACCTCGACTACAGCTCCTCACACCCCGCTTCCTGTAAGGACTCCATCCCATTCTCCCAGTTCCTTCGCCTTCGTCGCATCTGTTCCGATGATGCTACCTTCAAAAACGGTTCCTCTGACATGTCCTCCTTCTTCCTTAACCGAGGTTTTCCACCCACGGTCGTTGACAGGGCCCTCAACCGTGTCCGGCCCATCTCCCGCGCATCCGCCCTCACGCCTTCTCCTCCCTCCCAGAAACATGATAGGGTCCCCCTTGTCCTCACTTATCACCCCACCAGCCTCCGCATTCAAAGGATCATCCTCCGCCATTTCCGCCAACTCCAGCATGATGCCACCACCAAACACATCTTCCCTTCACCCCCCTTATCGGCATTCCGTAGGGATCGCTCCCTCCGGGACACCCTGGTCCACTCCTCCATCACCCCCTACTCCTCAACCCCCTCCTATGGCACCACCCCATGCCCACGCAAAAGATGTAACACCTGCCCCTTCACTTCCTCTCTCCTCACCGTCCAAGGGCCCAAACATTCCTTTCAAGTGAAGCAGCATTTCACTTGCATTTCCCCCAACTTAGTCTACTGCATTCGTTGCTCCCAATGTGGTCTCCTCTACATTGGAGAGACCAAACGTAAACTGGGCGACCGCTTTGCAGAACACCTGCGGTCTGTCCGCAAGAATGACCCAAACCTCCCTGTCGCTTGCCATTTTAACACTCCACCCTGCTCTCTTGCCCACATGTCTGTCCTTGGCTTACTGCATTGTTCCAGTGAAGCCCAACACAAACTGGAGGAACAACACCTCATCTTCCGACTAGGCACCTTACAGCCTTCCGGTCTGAATATTGAATTCAATAACTTTAGGTCGTGAGCTCCCTCCCCCATCCCCACCCCCTTTCTGCTTCCCCCTTCCTTTTGTTTTTTTCCAATAATTTATATAGATTTTTCTTTTCCCACCTATTTCCATTATTTTTAAATATTTTAAAATCTTTTATGCTCCCCCCACCCCCACTAGAGCTGTACCTTGAGTGCCCTACCATCCATTCTTAATTAGCACATTCGTTTAGATAATATCACCAACTTTAACTTTAACACCTATGTGTTCTTTTGTACCATTGTTACTGACATCTTTTGATGATCTGCTTCTATCACTGCTTGTTTGTCTACACAAGCACCTCTGTCTCTCTCTCTCTCTCCTCCCCCCCCCACACACACACCTTAAACCAGCTTATATTTCAACTCTTTCCTGGACTCGAAATCAAGTTCTGTCGAAGGGTCATGAGGACTCGAAACGTCAACTCTTTTCTTCTCCGCCGATGCTGCCAGACCTGCTGAGTTTTTCCAGGTAATTCTGTTTTTGTTTTGGATTTCCAGCATCCGCAGTTTTCTTTGTTTTCTACACACACATGAGTTCGAATCGCATCTTGGGGTCAAATCTGACATCAAGTGTGCAAAAAGTCTGGTTTAGTTTCAGACAGTTGTGAGGAAGAGGAATGGAGCTGGTCGCTCGGGAATGAAAACAATGGCTTCAGTCTTCCCAATACTTAATTGGAGGAAATTTCTGCACATTCACCATTGGATATCAGACAACAGTCTGATAATTTAACAAAAGTGTAGAGAGGTGGAGGTGAGGTAGCGCTTGGCACAGTCAGTGTACACTTGATAACTGACATTGTGTCATCAGATGATGTCGTTGTGGGGAACATGTTGATGAGAAATAAGAGGAGGCCAAGGCTGGATCCTCTGGGGGACACCAGAGGGAACTGTGGGAGTGGGAAAGTAAGACATTCCAAGTGAATCTCTAGCTATGATTAGATAGAGAAGAATGGAACCAGGAGAGATTGAGGCCGAAATGAGATGAGGCCATGGTTGTATTGAATGGCGGGGCAGGCTGGAGGGGCTGAATTGCCTACTCCTGCTCCTAGTTCTTATTTTCCTATGTAAGGTACATAACAGGCTGATGATAACAGTACCTGTTTTAAACAGTGAAAGACAATGAAGGATTGGCACTGATAAAAGTGTCCTTCAACTAGCCTGGTTCCAAAATCTCATTCAAGAAATGGCAAGAAAACACACTGAATTTGCTCTATGTCTTGACTTCAAATGAACAGGATACAAGATAAGAAAATATATTTAGCTGGATTGGGTTATAAAATGGCAGAATGAGCGTGAAAAAACAACTATGGTGTTGGGAAATATAAAATTATAGGAAGTTGCACCTCTCGGTTTGGTGTGCTGCTTTGAAATAGTGGCTGTGATTGTTTGATCAGGAGTGATATTTCTGCCGGTGTGAACATCAAGCAGAAAAACTTATCCTTTTATCCCCCACATTTAGCCTCGCAGCACCATCCCTTCAGTTAGTTTATTCCTTGTGCCTTGCATCTTATCACTGTCCAAAAGTAACAGGAACGGAATGAGGACAACTGCAATTATTGTGGCAACAATCTGAAACTTCAGCTTGTTAATACCAGCTTTAGGTAACTTGCAACTCACCTTGGTACATGTTTCTGTGGTGTAATTAGTTACTACATGTAACAATTGTATGAGAGGTCGGTAAATGGAGAGCAGTCAAATATGTTCTCTTTGTACCCCCATGGATATTGACTGCTGCACAGTTCCAAGCTTTTTATGTGTCCATTCACTTCCAGAAAATATTCCCTAAAATTTTCCAATGCTGCAGTTATCCATTAACTCTTCAGCTAAAAAATATCTTGTTCCCCGCCACCCCCACACCCCGCCCACCTCACCCCCCACCCCAAATGGGACATGGAGAAAATGGGTTGTGGTTGTGACGATACAAACCCGCGTTCAAATTCAGACATGAGCAAGTACAGTTTAGTTCATGGACAGAAGAATCTGAGGTTGTTCTTCTGAAAGCCGAGAAGGAAAAACAGGAATTGTGATCGAGCTGATTAAAATCATGAAAGGTTCAGATAGAGAAATTAAAGAGAAACTGCTTCAAATGGATGAAGGGTCGATAACCAGATGGCACTGATTTAACATGAGAATCCGAAGTACCAGAGGCAATAAGGTGTTTTATTTAAAATGGAAAGTGATTTATTGGAAATCACTGCCTAATAGGATGGTGCAGACAGAATGGATTGCAGCCTTGAAAAGGGAAGACGAGGAGGAGGAAATTCTGTAGCAATGTGGGGAAAGGGTGTGGATGTGGGACTGGTTTCACAGCTCTTACAGACACAGTGGGTCAAACCATCTCCTCCTGTGTGGGGAAAGGGTGCGGATGTGGGACTGGTTTCACAGCTCTTGCAGACACAGTGGGTCAAACCATCTCCTCCTGTGTGGAGAAAGAGTGTGGATGTGGGACTGGTTTCACAGCTCTTACAGACACAGTGGGTCAAACCATCTCCTCCTGTGTGGGGAAAGGGTGTGGATGTGGGACTGGTTTCACAGCTCTTGCAGACACAGTGGGTCAAACCATCTCCTCCTGTGTGGGGAAAGGGTGTGGATGTGGGACTGGTTTCACAGCTCTTGCAGACACAGTGGGTCAAACCATCTCCTCCTGTGTGGGGAAAGGGTGTGGATGTGGGACTGGTTTCACAGCTCTTGCAGACACAGTGGGTCAAACCATCTCCTCCTGTGTGGGGAAAGGGTGTGGATGTGGGACTGGTTACACAGCTCTTACAGACACAGTGGGTCAAACCATCTCCTCCTGTGTGGGGAAAGGGTGGGGATGTGGGACTGGTTACACAGCTCTGACAGACACAGTGGGTCAAACCATCTCCTCCTGTGTGGGGAAATGTTGGGGATGTGGGACTGGTTACACAGCTCTGACAGACACAGTGGGTCAAACCATCTCCTCCTGTGTGGGGAAAGGGTGCGGATGTGGGACTGGTTACACAGCTCTTACAGACACAGTGGGTCAAACCATCTCCTCCTGTGTGGGGAAAGGGTGCGGATGTGGGACTGGTTACACAGCTCTGACAGACACAGTGGGTCAAACCATCTCCTCCTGTGTGGGGAAAGGGTGTGGATGTGGGACTGGTTTCACAGCTCTTACAGACACAGTGGATCAAACCATCTCCTCCTGTGTGGGGAAAGGGTGTGGATGTGGGACTGGTGGCACAGCTCTTGCAGACACAGTGGGTCAAACCATCTCCTCCTGTGTGGGGAAAGAGTGTGGATGTGGGACTGGTTACACAGCTCTTACAGACACAGTGGGTCAAACCATCTCCTCCTGTGTGGGGAAAGGGTGCGGATGTGGGACTGGTTACACAGCTCTTACAGACACAGTGGGTCAAACCATCTCCTCCTGTGTGGGGAAAGGGTGCGGATGTGGGACTGGTTGCACAGCTCTTGCAGACACAGTGGGTCAAACCATCTCCTCCTGTGTGGGGAAAGAGTGTGGATGTGGGACTGGTTACACAGCTCTTACAGACACAGTGGGTCAAACCATCTCCTCCTGTGTGGGGAAAGGGTGTGGATGTGGGAAAGGTTTCACAGCTCTTACAGACACAGTGGATCAAACCATCTCCTCCTGTGTGGGGAAAGGGTGTGGATGTGGGACTGGTTACACAGCTCTTACAGACACAGTGGGTCAAACCATCTCCTCCTGTGTGGGGAAAGGGTGTGGATGTGGGACTGGTTACACAGCTCTTACAGACACAGTGGGTCAAACCATCTCCTCCTGTGTGGGGAAAGGGTGCGGATGTGGGACTGGTTTCACAGCTCTTGCAGACACAGTGGGTCAAACCATCTCCTCCTGTGTGGGGAAAGGGTGCGGATGTGGGACTGGTTTCACAGCTCTTGCAGACACAGTGGGTCAAACCATCTCCTCCTGTGTGGAGAAAGGGTGTGGATGTGGGACTGGTTACACAGCTCTGACAGACACAGTGGGTCCAACCATCTCCTCCTGTGTGGGGAGAAAGGGTGGGGATGTGGGACTGGTTACACAGCTCTGACAGACACAGTGGGTCAAACCATCTCCTCCTGTGTGGGGAAAGGGTGTGGATGTGGGACTGGTTTCACAGCTCTTGCAGACACAGTGGGTCTAACCATCTCCTCCTGTGTGGGGAAAGGGTGCGGATGTGGGACTGGTTTCACAGCTCTTGCAGACACAGTGGGTCAAACCATCTCCTCCTGTGTGGGGAAAGGGTGTGGATGTGGGACTGGTTTCACAGCTCTTACAGACACAGTGGGTCAAACCATCTCCTCCTGTGTGGGGAAAGGGTGTGGATGTGGGACTGGTTACACAGCTCTTACAGACACAGTGGGTCAAACCATCTCCTCCTGTGTGGGGATAGGGTGTGGATGTGGGACTGGTTACACAGCTCTTACAGACACAGTGGGTCAAACCATCTCCTGTGTGGGGAAAGGGTGTGGATGTGGGACTGGTTACACAGCTCTTACAGACACAGTGGGTCAAACCATCTCCTCCTGTGTGGGGAAAGGGTGTGGATGTGGGACTGGTTTCACAGCTCTTACAGACACAGTGGGTCAAACCATCTCCTCCTGTGTGGGGAAAGGGTGTGGATGTGGGACTGGTTTCACAGCTCTTACAGACACAGTGGGTCAAACCATCTCCTGTGTGGGGAAAGGGTGTGGATGTGGGACTGGTTTCACAGCTCTTACAGACACAGTGGGTCAAACCATCTCCTCCTGTGTGGGGAAAGGGTGTGGATGTGGGACTGGTTTCACAGCTCTTACAGACACAGTGGGTCAAACCATCTCCTGTGTGGGGAAAGGGTGTGGATGTGGGACTGGTTTCACAGCTCTTGCAGTCACAGTGGGTCAAAACATCTCCTCCTGTGTGGGGAAAGAGTGTGGATGTGGGACTGGTTTCACAGCTCTTGCAGTCACAGTGGGTCAAACCATCTCTCCTGTGTTGGGAAAGAGTGTGGATGTGGGACTGGTTTCACAGCTCTTGCAGACACAGTGGGTCAAACCATCTCTTCCTGTGTGGGGAAAGGGTGCGGATGTGGGACTGGTTTCACAGCTCTTGCAGACACAGTAGGTCAAACCATCTCCTCCTGTGTGGGGAAAGGGTGGGGATGTTGGACTGGTTTCACAGCTCTTGCAGACACAGTGGGTCTAACCATCTCCTCCTGTGTGGGGAAAGGGTGCGGATGTGGGACTGGTTTCACAGCTCTTGCAGACACAATGGGTCTAACCATCTTCTCCTGTGTGGGAAAAGGCTGCGGATGTTGGACTGGTTTCAGAGCTTTTGCAGACACAGTGGGTGAAACCATCTCCTCCTGTGTGGGGAAAGGGTGCGGATGTGGGACAGGTTGCACAGCTCTTGCAGACACAGTGTGTCATGCCGCCTTCTGTGTGGGGAAAGGGTGGGGAAGTGGGACTGGTTGCACTGCCTTTGTAGGCACAGTGGGTCCAACCATCTCCTCCTGTGTTTTACTTTCCTGTGACTCCACGATTTGACTCACTTCTGAAAAATGGATCAGACCATTTCAGAAAGTTAGAGTCAATTCACTATTAAGCTCTCATCTCACTTTCATCTTTCATTCACTTTCAGCTGCTGAGGCTGCAAGTGATAGAATTCACTCCCTCAAACTCTCCACCTCTGTCCACTCTCTCTCCATTCCTTTAAAATGCTCCTTAAAACTTACCCCTTCTACCACATTCCTGGCCACCCATCCTAATATTTACTTCTGGGTGGGTCTTTGGGAATGCTCCTGTGAAGTGCTTTGCGGTGTTTTATTGGATTAAATGTCAATCAGTGAAAATTGTTGTTGTTCAGCTCCACACAGTAGGATTGGAGTTGAGGGGACAGAAAAGATCCAGCTCAGTCAGTGGCATTCTGCCTCGTGTGTGGAAGTACAGCTCGGGAGAAATACCTGAACATTTGGCCTCTATTCCTGAGCTGGATGAGTTGCTTTCTCCATGGAGACTATGAAATGTATTAGCAGAGTCAATGATTGAAGCAGAGACCAGGGCAACATAGAACATGTCAAAAATGTGACGGAATGACAAGGGGAGAAAGAGCGTGGCGGATTGGCGGGTCTGTGAGATTAGGACTAATTCTGTTGGGGAATCTAAACATAGACTTGTTGGAGTGACAGTCTGTTTCTGTTTGGGAATATTTCTGAAACTTTTGGATGTCAAAAACGCATCAATGGATAAATGGCAGCATGAAATATTGGGTACAGTAGATGAAGATTCACTAATAAATTAACCTCCCGCTATTATGAGAACCCATTTATCATTCACATGGATTGGGACAGACTTTGGTAAACTGAGATGTCATGGGAATGTGTTAATTATTAATATCACCCATGGTGATTCCAGGCTAAATTACCACCAGGAAATCAGTTTAATTAGCGCACTTTTTTCTTATTCTTATTTTATTTATTTTGCTTACCTTACTTATTGTTATTTATCAGTCACATGTAGGCCAGACCAGGTGAGGATGGCAAATTTCCTTCCCTAAACGACATGAGTAATCAGATGTGTTTTTACAAAGGCTGATGATAGTCTCATTGCTTGTGATTGCAGATTTATTAATTGAATTTAAATTCCACCAGCTGCTGTGGTGGGATTTGAACCTGTGACCTCAGAGCATGAGCCTGGGCCTCTGGATTACTCGTATGGATGTCTCAGCTTTAGAAAGACAGCTCATCCTGAAAACAGCCCCACATTTGCATTCAAAATAAGAAAACAAACACTATGTGGTTATTGCACCAATCATTATAAAAGAGACCAGCATTTAACTTTACAAATATGAGCCAGTGTCCATAAGTTACACATCAAACATCACACAACAAATGTCACAATGTGTTACTCATACAAAATCTTTAAAAAGACAATTCCAGCAACTGACCTGGAGCCTGATATTTACAAACAGTTACAACTATCATCTCAGTTGGATTTCTCCATTTAGAGCAGCGATCTTAAACTCAGAGGCCAGTTTAACAGTTAAATGTTACAAATGTGCCGCAGCCTTCAGAGGACACGTGTGCAATCATTAAGAATACCCAGTTCAGATGGGATGGAAATCACTTCCATTTAATAAAATGTCTTCCTTTGGATTGTATGAAGTCTGCTTAGCACAAAAAAATCACCTAACTCTGAAAGGGGGTGAATATAAAGTTCGAGGTTGCTGATTTAAATTTGATGCTATCTTTGTTCGGTTGGAGTCTTCAAAAGATGAGTTGGAAAACACAGGTGGAGCAGCTCACACAGGATAATAAATCAATTAAATAGCAGTGTATTATATCAGCACATGAATAAATATCATGTCTCAGTACCTTTTAAGTAACATTTTGCTTTCATTTCTCCTCTTAATATATTTGAGCCAAGTTTAATTATTGGCTCTGAAAGGTTGTATCATAATTACAACACTGTGGGTGTACCTACACCACAAGGACTGCAGCCGTTCAAGAAGGCAGCTCACTACCACCTTCTCAAGGGCAAGTAGGGATTGGCAATAAATGCTGTCTCACACTCTGTGCATGGATACACAAAACTGAAAAACTACTAATCACAAATTGAAAACATGGCTGGGATCAAATGAAATACAGATCTGTAAAAATAATAATTGCAGAAGATGAATCTTGAAATTTAAAAGTAAAAAAAAACAAAGCTGGAAATATTCATCAGCATAAGCAGCTGGGAGTGCATGATTCATCAGAACTGCCCTGTCCAGTTCCCAACAATGTATCAACATGCAGTAGAAAACTCTCTTCTCCCTGCTCCCACTCCCACTCACTGAGCCTGAACTGGGTACAATGTATCAACATGCAGTAGAAAACTCTCTTCTCCCTGCTCTCACTCCCACTCATTGAGCTTGAACTGGGTACAATGTATCAACATGCAGTAGAAAACTCTCTTCTCCCTGCTCCCACTGCCGCTCACTGAGTCTGAACTGGGTACAATGTACCAACATGAAGTAGAAAACTCTCTTCTCCCTGCTCCCACTCCCACTCACTGAGTCTGAACTGGGTACAATGTATCAACATGCAGCAGAAAACTCTCTTCTCCCTGCTCCCACTCCCACTCACTGAGCCTGAACTGGGTACAATGTATCAACATGCAGTAGAAAACTCTCTTCTCCCTGCTCCCACTCCCACTCACTGAGCCTGAACTGGGTACAATGTGTCAACATGAAGTAGAAAACTCTCTTCTCCCTGCTCCCACTCCCACTCACTGAGTCTGAACTCGGTACAATGTATCAACATGCAGTAGAAAACTCTCTTCTCCCTGCTCCCACTGCCGCTCACTGAGTCTGAACTGGGTACAATGTACCAACATGAAGTAGAAAACTCTCTTCTCCCTGCTCCCACTCCCACTCACTGAGCCTGAACTGCGTACAATACTGTGCCCAGAGCTTTTTAAAATTATTATTTATAAACAACGTTCAAAGTGGTGTTACTATTAGTTATGTTAGAGTGGGTTAACACAACCGTTTAAACTACCCCCTGGGGAGCTTGGACACGTGCTCCCAGCAGACAGGGTATTATTTCACTTCACAAGGTATCATAGGGAGGATTAGCATATTCCCATCCCATAAGCCTTTCCTTCACATTTCAACATTCTGTCTGATAAATAATCTTTTAATTTACTGATATAATTTTCGATAATAAGTTACATCTGATAAACACAATCCCAGGCGAGAGTGTGCAATGCACTGAAATCAATTCATTTTGTTCACCATAAGTGTGAACAGTTTGTGTTTGCTAGACCACCGCTTGTCTAGGGAGCTTCCTTTAACTTTGCGCAGTGGTAGTATTGTAGTCAATGAGGTTTAACTGAGGCACAATTATTGCTTATTGAAAGCTTTTCTCAATATCCTGCTACGGTGACTTACAACAAAGTCACTAATAGCAATTTTTGATAGTCGTTTCGGAGACTGTTTACATATGTGAAAAAATAGTAAAATAATCCCATAGGTTTCTGTTAATATTCAGCAGGCAAAGCAGCATCTGTGAAGAGCTGAGCTTTTCAGCATTTAATGGTTGTGTTGATTGAACTCTGTCAGTGCTGGGGTCGCTAATGCTGTTTAGACATTTTCATGAAATTGATTCGATAACACTTGTATTACTAAATATTTGCTCACCATTTACACATTGCTGCATTTACCTGATTGAGGATTCAGCGGGAGTGTTGCTACTTTCATTGATTTATGAATCTGTCCCCCTGCTGCCATTTAGCTTCTAATGAGAAAACAATTACGTCTCCCATGTACGTACATCTAACCCATTAGAAACCTAGAAAGTTATTGGATTCAAACAAACCCATCAACTATTTGCTCTTCCTCAGCCCAGCAGCGAGTGAGACAGGGAAAAGTAGAAAGCAGCAATTATTTGCTCTCCAACAGCCAGCAGGGGAAAGTGGCAATTTCCCTTTCAATCAGCGGGTTACTGGCCATCTCTGGGAAGTAGAAACTGCAACAGGGGCCAAATCTCCCACAAACACAGGCTTAGGAAATCGCAGATAGATGATATCCCATTCACAAAACCTCCAAGCAGGATTTACAGAATGCAAGAGTGAGTTAGTCACATATAAAAGTAACATGCCACTTTCTAAATCTTTTCATTGGATGTGTTAATTTCATCTTAAGTTCTGCTCGTGGGAAAATGGCTGAAAGAGAGGTTGGGAAATAACAGCTTGAAATCACAGTCCTCTCTCCCACTGCAATACTGATCCTTCCAACATACAGGCATTTGGGGGAAATGATGAGTTTGAAGTCTCAGATTAGCTCCCTCTTTATATAGTTAGATGGATCTAGAAGCACTGGAGAAGGTATAAGAAAGGTTTACTGGAATTATGCTAAAATTGGAAATTTACTCATTCAAAAGAGATTGAACAGATTAAAAAGGCTTTCTGTGGAGAAAAGTGTGAGGGATGACCTCAGCAAAGCCATTAATTTTAGAAAAAGATTTGGAAGATGTGTCCACTTGTGGATAGACAAGAATCAACATAAATTAGTCACCAATAAATCCAATGTCCAATTCAGAGGCAACGTCTTTAACCAGAGATGAAAACAGAATATGATGGAAATACTCAGCATATTTGGGAACTTCTGTGGATTGAGAACCAGAGTTATGTTTTCAGGCCTGTGCACTGATTCAATACAGTTCTGCTGAAAAGTCACAGACCTGATATGAAAACTATGTTTCTCTCTCCACAGATGCTACCAGAGCTGTTTTAGTTCCAAAATATTGTGCTTTATTTCAGAGTTATAGCATCGCATTTCTCCCCTCTTTTTGAGTAGAATGTAGAACTCATTGCCAGAAGGATTAGAGATCCAAATCTGAGCTGGACAATCCTGGGTTCACATGATTAAAACATCATTCACCATCTGAATGTGGAAATGGATTCTCTCAATCACCTCATTCATTGATACAGCAGCAGTCACATCTGATGGAGAAAACTTTGCGAAGGGATTTCCTCAGTTTGGCCACCTGTTAACAATCCAGCTTTAAAAGTTCAAAGGAATTAAGTCGCAACAGTCACGTTCTGAATGACAAGACAGAGTTTAAATGTCCGGCATATGGAAGGAAAAATAACTTCTTCACCCAGACTGCTGAGAATCCAGTGAATTCACCTCGAACTGTTGGGGCTTGTCCTATTGTTAATTACAGCCAGGACAGAAGTATGGTGGAAGCCCGTGTACTTTGACTGTTCTATTAATGGAATTAGTAATTTTAAATTTTCTCTGCAAGCGTTCGATCATCATTGAAACATGAAACATAACTTTACATGCAAGAATATCACTCTCCAATGGCGGACGTTTCACCCAGCATTCAGAGCGGGACAGAAGGTGTCCTGTCCAGGACGCCATTGCCTTGCGCATGCGTATAGCTAAGTGATTGGCATCTGCGCAGTGCGGTCTCCTATCTGAGCATGCGCAGTGCTGTTCTGTGAGCGGAGCCGGAGAGCTGGTAAGACAATGGTGACTGCGGAAGAATAACAGATTTAGTGGGTGGGCGGGAGGAATGGAGCCAGTGAAGTGGGCAGGGAGGCTTCAGAAACACTCGGTGCAGGCCGCATACCCTTAATATTAAATTACCAGTCCCGCGTTTGCAGCGAACAGACCTTCAAGTTCTGTCGAAGGGTCATGAGGACTCGAAACGTCAACTCTTTTCTTCTCCGCCGATGCTGCCAGACCTGCTGAGTTTTTCCAGGTAATTCTGTTTTTGTTTTGGATTTCCAGCATCCGCAGTTTTCTTTGTTTTTATCTCTGTGTTTAATTGACTGCCACTCCTCTTTAAGAAATGCCTACCTCCTTGAAGAAGTTCTGTTCCTCTCTGCGACAAGATTTCCGTATCTCTCTGTTGCCTTGTTCACCTTCTTTGCTTTCCATTTCCCTCCTGGTGTTTGACAAGGTGTTTACTAAAACCCGCTTTCACAGCCATATCTCCTTTCTCAGTGACTGTCTCCGTCTCCGACTTACCCCACGTGGATTTCAACTGAAATTCCATCCCTCATCTTTCAAATCCACCCAGGATTACCGGTATCTCCGGGACATAAAACGTTTCTCAGACTGCTGTTCCCGTCACATTCTGAAATCCACACTCAGTGCCATGCGCCGCCATATGAACACACTCGACCTCTCCCTCCAGCAGCACCGCCGTACCCTTTT
This sequence comes from Isurus oxyrinchus, assembly GCA_026770705.1. Classification (NCBI taxonomy): domain Eukaryota; kingdom Metazoa; phylum Chordata; class Chondrichthyes; order Lamniformes; family Lamnidae; genus Isurus; species Isurus oxyrinchus. The sequence goes on from JANJGN010001979.1 coordinate 34,493, forward strand.
TCAAAGCTGCGCGTGCCCCCAGTTTCATTTTATTCTTCGTCTCATCCGACGCCTCAACAAGAAACTTTTTCTATTTCTCTCAAGCTCCAACAACTCATCGACACCAACACCCATCTAGGGCCCTCCACCCCGGCCTGTCCCTCCGTCCCCACCCCATCTTCCAATCCCAGCCTCAGCCGTGTATTCACTCTACCTCCTGACCTTCCCCTCTCCAATGCTGAATGTTCAGTGCTCAGCAAAGGACTTAGTTTCATACCCTTACACCCTTAATGAATTTCGGGCTCGGCACGATGCCAAACTCTTCTTCCGCTGTCTTCGTCTCCGGGCTCACTTCTTTGGGCAGGAATGCTCTCTCCGTTCAACAGATCCTTTTACCACCTCCAATATTCTCCCTCCACCTGGACCCCTCCCTCTGGATTCTTACCTTCTCTTGATCTTTTCATTGAGAACTGTCGGCGCGACATTAGTCGTCTCAATTTCTCTGCTCCTCTCACCCATTCTAACCTTTCTCTCTGTGAACTTACTGCACTCTGTTCTCTCAAGTCCAACCCTGACATTATCATGAAACCCGCTGACAAGGGTCGTGCTGTTGTTGTCTGGCGCACTGACCTCTACCTCGCAGAGGCTGAGCGTCAACTCGCAGACACTTCCTCCTACCTCTCCCTGGACCATGAACCCACCACTGAACATCAAGCCACTGTTTCCAGGACTGTCACTGACCTCATCTCCTCTGGGGATCTTCCTCCCACAGCTTCCAACCAGATAGTCAGATGGCCCGCTTCTACCTCCTACCCAAAATCCACAAACAGAACTGTCCCGGTAGACCGATCATGTCAGCTTGCTCCTGCCCCATGGAACTAATTTCTCATTATCTTAACTCCCTTCTCTCTCCCCTTGTCCAGTCCCTTCCCACCTACATCCGTGATTCCTCTGACACCTTATGTCACATCAACAATTTCCAGTTCCCTGGCTCCAACCGCTTCCTCTTCACCATGGACGTCCAATCCCTCTACACCTCCATTCCCCACCAGGATGGTCTGAGGTCCCTTAGCTTCTTCCTCGAACAGAGGCCCGAACATTCCCCATCCACCACTACTCTTCTCCGTCTGGCTGAACTTGTTCTCACGCTGAACAATTTCTTCTTCAACTCCTCTCACTTCCTCCAAATAAAAGGTGTGACTATGGGTACCCGCATGGGCCCCAGCTATGCCTGTCTCTTTATGGGATATGTGGAACATTCCTTGTTCCAGTACTACTCCGGTCCCCTTCCACAACTCTTTTCCAGTACATCGATGATTACTTCGGTGCTGCTTCATGCTCTCATCAGGACTTGGAAAAATTTATTAATTTTGCTTCCAATCTCCACCCCACCATCATTTTCATGTGGTCCATCTCTGACACTCCCCTTCCCTTCCTTGACCTATCTGTCTCAATCTCTGGTGATAGACTGTCCACCAATATCCATTACAAGCCCACCGACTCCCACAGTTACCTCGACTACAGCTCCTCACACCCCACTTCCTGTAAGGACTCCATCCCATTCTCTCAGTTCCTTCGCATCCGTCGCATCTGTTCCGATGATGCTACCTTCAAAAACAGTTCCTCTGACATGTCCTCCTTCTTCCTTAACCGAGGTTTTCCACCCACGGTCGTTGACAGGGCCCTCAATCGTGTCCGGCCCAACTCCCGCGATTCTGCCCTTACACCTTCTCCGCCCTCCCAGAAACATGATAGGGTCCCCCTTGTCCTCACTTATCACCCCACCAGTCTCCGCATTCAATGGATCATCCACCGACATTTCTGCCAACTCCAGCATGATGCCACTACCAAACACAACTTCCCTTCACACCCCTCGCGGCATTCCATAGGGATCGTTGCCTCTGGGACACCCTGGTCCACTCCCCCATCACCTCCTACTCCTCAACCCGCACCTATGACACCACCCCATGTCCACGCAAAAGATGTAACACCTGCCCCTTCACTTCCTCTCTCCTCACCGTCCAAGAGCCCAAACATTCCTTTCAAGTGAAGCAGCATTTCACTTGCAATTCCCCCAACTTCGTCTGCTCCATTCATTGCTCCCAATGTGGTCTCCTCTACATTGGAGAGACCAAACGTAAACTGGGCGACCGCTTTGCAGAACACCTGCGGTCTGTCCACAAGAATGACCCAAACCTCCCTGTCGCTTGCCATTTTAACACTCCACCCTGCTCTCTTGCCCACATGTCTGTCCTTGGCTTACTGCATTGTTCCAGTGAAGCCCAACGCAAACTGGAGGAACAACACCTCATCTTCCGACTAGGCACCTTACAGCCTTCCGGTCTGAATATTGAATTCAACAACTTTAGATCTTGACCTCCCTCCTCCCTCCCCACCCCCTTTCTGTTTCCTCCTCCTCCCTTTTGTTTTTTTCCAATAATTGATATAGATTTTTCTTTTCCCACCTAATTCCATTATTTTTAAATCATTTATGCCCCCCCACCCCCACTAGACCTATACCTTGAGTGCCGTACCATCCATTCTTAATGAGCTCATTCGTTTAATAATATCAGCAACTTCAACACCCCTGTGTTCTTTCATTCTTTTGTCTGTGAATTCTTTTGATTATCTGCTCCTATCACTGCTTGTTTGTCCCTACAACCACACCAGCCCCCTCCACTTCTCTCCCCCAACCCAACCCTTCCCCCCCCACCTTATATTTCACCCCTCTCCTTGGATTCACCAAGTTCTGTTGAAGGTTCATGAGGATTGAAACGTTAACTCTTTTCTTCTCCACCAATGCTGCCAGACCTGCTGTGTTTTTCCAGGTAAGTCTGTTTTTGTTTTAGTAGAGAAACAGCTGGCAGATTCCTCAGTGACTCCATCAATGAAAGCGAATCCATTTGCTGCTCCATTTCAGAGGTGAAATTCAGTGCAGGATGGAGCCCATTAAGATATGTAACTAAATATATATATTTTGCGAGGGTTTTAAATAAAGCAAGTCCTAATATCTGCATAACGGACATATTCGAAGTCAAGGAGGATGAGTGGAATTTCATAGAAGGCAATTTCACATGGAACCCTGCAAAGGTCTATGTGGGAGCTGGACCTAGAGTGGATCCCAGGACAACACCACTTATGTGTGCATACATGGTGTCGTTAAAGCTGAACTCAACTACGTGATGTGTGAGTTCATAACCTCAATGACTTTCGATTCACTCATTGTTGGCGGGTCTAGATTGCCATGATATAGAGCTGAAGGGAAAGAGTTTGTGGATTCTTTCAGCGGAACATTGATTAATAGACTCACATTGGCAAATAAATACATAAACACATCATTGCTAATGATATGCAAGTCCAGTATGGCCTTTGGGAATGTGAAGGAATGTTTCACAGTGTAGAAACAATAACTTGGTCAAAACTGGTTGTTCCAATTCGCTCAATCATTTGGTCAATTCATACTCCGCATAACCGGATGCTCATAACATAGTAAGCAAAGCGACAACACTTGTGAGTGTGTGCATCGAATATTCACTGTTCTGTTTAATTTCCGAACACTACAATGATGACCATTAAAATCTGACCAATCGTCAGTGCAGTAATTAGTGTAAACAACTAATCACTGTTCAGTAAATATCTAATCCTTTCTTTAAAAAGTTAGTGATGACAAACATATCATAGCATTTTAGGACTATGATCTCAGAGCATGTGTAATTTATGCATTTTCACTGCTGAGGCTAAATGTCGAAGCATTGTTCAGTCCAATATCAATGTGCTTTTCCAATTAATTACAACAAATGTCTAAGGATTGTTTGCCGAAGTAATTAATCATTGCTTTCCCCTTAATCACAGTATTTATCAAATTATTTTTCGGTTCACTCATCAGTTGAAATAATTAATAGTTCTTGCCAACAGTGTCAGTCATAATCAAATTAACATGAAATATATTTATGCAAATGGAAATCCAGTTATTGCTCAGCTGGATGATGGCGTTGAACTATTGTCTTGGTACATCCTCATGCAGGATGCATAATAATTTCACGGGAAACAGAATATATAAGAACTAAACAGCATGCCATCTCATGAAACATGTTTTTTTTTAAATCATATCAAATTATCCTGTATTCGAATAGTCTGAGATTACATAATTAATCTTCAATTTTACAAGAAATCTAAAAAATTGATTATTGTAAGAACAACAAACACAGTAATTATGCAACTGATGTCCAGACAATAATTAGTTTAAGCAGTTCTGTGTTTCTCGCCCAATAATAACAAAAATTAAATTGCAAGAAATGATTAGACTTTAGCCAACAGATTAATGTTTGTCCAATCTTCACAGGAAGCATTTCATTATCATTTCACAATGTGTCTAGCCATTGCTATTTTCAGTATTGACACCAGGTATACATTTTGTGAATATTGGAGAGCATAATCGTTCGATATTTAAAATTGTACATTAATTACAAGAACAAAGTAGTACCAGTGATTCAAGGACCAGAATACTGAATGTACACAGTGACACAAGTTCACTGATCTTGAGAAATAGCTGATAACTATTGAAACAAGTAATCACATTTCAACAATTGTAATTACCGTCCTGTTGAAAAGCACAGTGAATGTTACATTCATACGCAGTCCCATAAACACTATATATGAATTGTTAATCAACCAATAGGTGGAGTAAATTTGGAAGGATTGTTTTGTGGAAAGAAATACAAAGTTATTGTTCAATCCTAAAATTGTGGATGCCTTGTGGTCATACCACTGAATTGGTTATGAAGAAACCCAAAGGTAATGCTTTGCAGACGGCATTTCAAATCCCACCACAGCTGAATTCAAATCCAATAAAAACAATAGTAGCTGAATGATGACCATTAAGCTGATGCTGAAGAAAATACCAGAATAAATGAACATGTGAAGTTATAAGGAGGAATTGTCGAATTAGCACTCTCATTAATATTGATCTTAGGAAGTAGCCGATAAAATGGAACATCTGGTTCACTAATGTCCATTATGGATGGAAACATGCAGTCCTTACCTGCTTTGGCCTACATGTCCACTATTCCAGTACCACAGCAATGTGGTTGAAACTGAACAAGGGCAATTGGAAATGGGCAACAAATGCTTGCAGAGCCAGCGGCTCACCACATCCCATGAACAAATGATGCAGAATAACAGTGATCAAACCAATAATGGCAGTAAACATCTAATGTTCTCTCGGGACATCAGCCTGTGTGACTATTCATATTTCAAATAAGTAGGAGCAGCAACTATTGAAGTGTTGTCTCGAAGAAGTGAAGGGAAATTACCAATTCTAACTCCAGGTTTCACGGAATGTAACATTTAATATTTCCTTCCAAGAAAATAAATTACTAGCACAGGCAAAAATATCATTTAGGGATAAGACCTCAGATTAATATCCACAATATCGTTCTTCACAATATGTTGATGAGGCGTCAGTTTTCATCGCAGTAACCAAAGAACATATATAATAATTTTAATATAATTGTTAGATTGCGAGGCCATTAGAAGTTAGCATTTGTGGAATCCACTGCTGATTGTTTGTCGGGTGAAACATTTAAGTCTCACAGTGCAGCAAGCGCCAATTAATCAGGCATGGCTTCAGAGCAGAGGCTGCCCCTGTTGTTAGAATTAAGAAATAATAATTATTGTTCAGAATAATCAGCACAGCAAGTGTGTGATTAACAATAACTGCAATCAACGTAATCAATAAATATTGTTTGTTTTATCCACTCACAACACTAAGTGTGTAATTGATGAACAGAACATGAGCGGGTTTAATAAACATGTATTCTCCTCTCCAAATAACAAATTAAGTATGAAATTAATGGACATTGAACTGGCAGATCAAATAATATTTGTTGTTCTGCCTTATCAACACAGAACGTGTACAATAAATGAAGTGTATAATGAGAATCGTTTTCCTTTCAAAATCAGCGTATTAAATTTGTAACTAATGGAAATTCCAATAAGCAGGTTAATCATGTTTTTTTTTGTTCTGCCGAATTAACACCGTAAACGTGTAATTAATGAACGTTGCAACAAAAAGTTTAAATAAATAGGGGTTGTTCTGTCCAAGCAGCACATTAATTGAACATTTAATGAACAGGGCAATAAATATATTAAATAGTTATTGTGTGTTCTGTTCAAACAACACCTCAAGCGAGCAACGAAAGAAAAGAACAATAATCATATTAAATAAATATTGTTTATTATGTCAAATTAGAACTGTTGTTTTATGATTAATAAACACTGCAATAATCCGATTAAAGAATTATAGTGTATTCTCTCGAATCTGCACACCAAGTATGCAATTAATGAAAAGTGCAGTAAACAAATGGGATCAATAGTTTTTTTTCCCCCTTCTGCACAGCAGAGTGTAATTAATGAGCATTGGAATACGTTGATTAAACATTGTTCTTTTTTCTGGTGAGTAAAACACTGCATATGACAATGTGGAAAAGAGGATGATTGTAGTGCTCAGAGAATTTTTCATAAAATTCAATAACACAGTGAATTTGTTCATGTTTCACGCCCAATGAGTTCAATTGACATTCCATTATTTTCAGTCCAATAAATACATTGTGTTTGCTCTAAGTGTGAAATCCAAGAAACATTGTGAATGCATAAATATAGTTCTCTTGAGTTAACTCGTTAAACGTCTTGCCATTGATCGATTCAATAATCGGACAAGATTAGTTGTTATTTTTTGAGTTTCCATAAGCGCAGAAAATATAGGTCCTGTTCAGACAACTGCAACTTTAAATAATTGTACATGTTATCGCCACTACTTCCAGTAGATATTGACATGTTTTTTCGGCAGAAAATCTACTTATTTAAAAAGAATTCTGATTAATATTGAGACCTATAATTGTTGTCCTTCAACAAAACAAAAACTAATTGTTGAATGGAAATAGTCTACAGATTTCATAGTGCTATTTAATTATTGTGCAGCCAAGTGATGACAGTAAATTACTGAATAATGTTCAATCTGTTGATCAACGCAGAACAACATTTTTGTTTAGTCCGGTAAGCATACTGAGAGTCTAATTGTTTAATTCAATAATAATAATGCATATCAAATTATTATTTCGACAGATTTATTTTTTCTATTGGAGGACGAAGGATCAAATCATTGTTCAGACCAATCAACATTCTTTAATTCCAATCGATGCCCGTTCAAATAATTAGAGCGAATATATAAGGATTACTAGACCACGTAATTAATCATTGTTTGTCAAATAATAAACATTATTGTTTACGTTGACAATTCGGGTAGATGTTCAATATTCTGAGGGCAATGGTGACAGTGATTATGAAGTCAATTGATAACGTTATGACAATTGCAGTTAAGATCAAATTTGTTGTTCAGCCCAATAATCACAATAAACATCTCATGATTATTCAGCCACAGGATCACAAAAAAGTCATAATTCAATGACATATGTAGTTATGTAATACACGCATTAAAATATAAATATTAGTCAGCCCAGTCTTGTCGCCAGTGTATATTCTTCGATATTTATTGTGAAAATTGAACCTACAGTCATATGATAATTAAAGCCTTACATTTGCTAGCATCTTATTTTATTTTATTGTTGTTTGGACAAGTACTTGACTCTTTACTCTGCTTATTGGTTTCGAACTCAGTTAGATCCTTAATCTAATTAACACTCTTCTTAACATAATTAGATACTTAACTTTGAAGCACCTTTCATATCCTATTACTATTTCAATTAATGTACGTTAAAAGGTAGTTTTTATGTTTTGAAAATTGGAACTTTTTCTTCACTCACCGTGTGTGTCTGTGAGTGTGTGTGTGAGTGAGTGTGTGTGTGTGTGTGTGTGTGTGAGTGTGTGTGTGTGTGTGTGTGTGTGTGTGTGTGAGTGCGTGTGTGTGTGTGTGTCTGTGAGTGTGTGTGTGTGAGTGTGAGTGTGAGTGTGTGTGTGTGAGTGTGAGTGTGTGTGTGTGAGTGTGAGTGTGTGTGTGCGTGTGTGTGCAATGGCTGATGCTCTATTGGACCATTCTGTCGTGTTACGTACCCAGTTACTGAACACAAATGGTGTTGGGGTAGGGGGGGTGGGGTGGATCTTAAAGTGCCAATGCCCGCCACCCCTGATCGCTGTCAGAATGTTGGAGTGAGGCCGAATCACAGGTGGAGTGGCTCTGAAAATCTGTCAGTGATCAATTGAAGGGGATGGGAAATCTGTTGGGATCCTCAAGCCCCAAATACACCTCCAAACCAGACATTTGATGTTCCGGTATCCCAATGTGGCTCCAGTAATGGTACTTTGAAACGTCCGAATTAATAGATATCTCGGCTGCTATTTTTAGCAGTTTATTTGAGATGATTTCTCTACTTGTCATGGTGTTTTGTTGTGATTCGTAAAGCTTACAACAGTTCCAGTCGCGAGGAAGAGCAGGTGTACACTTCACAAGACTATAAAGCCTTTATAGTCTTGAGAAGCGTTTGGAGTACTCTGCATAACTTTGTGTTAGGCAGAACTCCAAATAAAAAGGAAATCTGTGCAAATTCGAATGTCGAAGAAATCGAAGTCTAATTGTCAATGGGAGTATTCCTATTTGGTAGATGTGTAGATTAGAAAAGTTAGTAAAGTCTCCCACCCTCATTAGGATCAACGATAAGTTTTCAATTCGTTTGTCGAACATTAACCAAGAGGCAAATGTTTCGCCTAGAATTTGTCAGAAGTGAGTAACTATCCTCAGTAGCTGAAACTTTATCCATGAGTAGTGATTACTATGTAATATTGAAGCAATTATGATTTCACAGCGGGAACATTCAGGAGAAAGGTCATTGATGACTCATTGGGCTGGATTATATCAGGCACTGTGCCCCAACCCCCCAACCCTACCCCCTCACTCCCCCATCCCACCCCGCTACCCTGTCTAAAAAGGCAGTTGGTGAGCGAGGCCAATACGCTGCTGCTTGCTCGCACTGGGAAGAGCATTACTAGTTTAAAGGTGAGACTTCCAGCACTATCTCGGGTGCAAGACGAGCGAGGGAGATCGGCTGCTCAAACTGGATTGGGCTTCTCCCTGTTGCGGATAAAATAAAGTTGGGTGGCACGCGGGCTTAGGTGGATATACATTGGCCACTTGAGACTCTCAATAGACACAAGGGCGAAATGGCCAAGCAGCATCTTCCTCCCCTCCCCTCCCCCATAAAGTTTCAGGCAGGTCAGTTTGTCTGGAGGGAAGTCCCCGTCTTTAGTTCAGCCACATCCCTTATCGGCACCTGGAAAAACTCAGCAGGTCTGGCAGCATCGGTGGAGAAGAAAAGAGTTGACGTTTCGAGTCCTCATGACCCTTCGACAAAACTAGGTGAATCCCAGGGAGGGTTGAAATATAAGCTGGTTTAAGGTGGGGGGGAGGGGTGGGTGGGGTGGGGTGGGGGGTTGGGTGGGGGGAGAGAAGTGGATGGGGGAGGTGTGGTTGTTCCTCCAACACCTCATCTCTCGACTAGGCACTTTACAGCCTTCCGGACTGAATATTGAATTCAACAACTTTAGGTCTTGACCTCCCTCCTCCATCCCCACCCCCTTTCTGTTTCTTCCCCCTTCCTTTTGGTTTCTTCCAATAAAGTATATAGATTTTTCTTTTACCCCCCCCATTTCCATTATTTTTAAATATTTTTAAATCTTTTATGCTCCCCCCACCCCCACTAGAGCTGTACCTTGAGTGCCCTACCATCCATTCTTAATTAGCACATTCGTTTAGATAATATCACCAACTTCGACACCTCTGTGTTCTTTTGTTCTGCAGTCTGTGACATCTTTTGATGATCTGCTTCTATCACTGCTTTTGCCTACAACCACACCACCCACCTTCACTTCTCTGCCCCCACCCAACCACCACCTTAAACCAGCTTATATTTCAACCCTTCCTGGGATTCAGCTAGTTCTGTCGAAGGGTCATGAGGACTCGAAGAGTCAACTCTTTTCTTCTCTGCCGAAGAAAACGCCACTGCCAGACCTGCTGAGTTATTCCAGGTAATTCTGTTTTTGTTTTGGATTTCCAGCATCCGCAGTTTTTTGTTTTTATCCCTTATCTGCACCTTCAAACAATCTGTGGTCAGACGGTGAAATCCTACATCCTGTTGTTGTTTATAAAATAAAGAATTACAATGTAAACACAGAAACCACGTATATTTCAATAGCTCCACATTGACAAGTTTGATGGACTATTTCACTTTTGGAAACCTTGATTATTGATGATATCTGAGAGGGAACAATGAGCAGATGTGCGGTTAGAGGTTCCTCTGTCATGCTGGAGAACCATGAACAATGTTGCTGAGGTGTTTGTTGCAACTACCAAAAACAAAAACAAGTGAAGGACTGGCAGTGAGCACTATTGTCACAGTCACAATGTTACATTTATATTGATACATCAGACAAATTTAAATTAATGTGAGGAAAATGGTTAATGTTTATTAACGTTATTCAGACACAGTCACGAGCACAGCCCAAGTCTGAGAATTTCTTGACTAATAAATTTATAAACATTTCTCAGGTGCATCAATGTACATGTCATTGTTTTTATTGTTTGTTTCTGTGTGCAGGAAAACACTTGCTTCTTGTCTGGATGTGTGCAACTAAATATTTGTATTCCCTTTGTGTGCATGTGTGTAAATAAGCCCTTTTTTATTATTTTGTGTTTTCAGCGCAGTGAAGTTTATGAAAATGGTAAGTATAAAAAATACATATTTATGTAGCTCCATCAGCGAGGCATGGCGGGGGTGAGGCATATTTTCCTTCCACGCTTTCCTGTCTCCAGGTCTGACCATTTGCGCTGCTCCATGACAATGATCACAGACATCATTACATATTTATCACTCTCCTGTGGCTGAATCCGTGCTCACTCGCAGCAAACATTTGTATAATCATCGGTGTGGAATCGGTGGCCGATTTGTTACTTCCCACTGTTCAGCCCAAGAGGGAAAGTAGCTCAGGCCTTGAAACACATGAGCGCACACTACTTCTGCAGTCATGTGTTATGGATGATGTTGAACATTGCCCATCAGCAGCAAAAAATCTTACTGCAAAGCTTTTGGTGCTTGGCAGGTCATTGATGAAATAACTGAAATTTCTTGGACCTTGTATATTATCCTGAGGAGCTCAGGCAGTGATGGATGAGGTGGTTGGCTTGCAATAACTACAACTAGCTTCCTTTGTGCCAGGTATGACTCTACCCAGTGAGGGTTTGCACCAACACCACGTCTCCAGCCTGTTTCTTATTGACATGAGTGTTTCTATTGTTCTCGATGTCATTCTCTGTCAAAATCTGACGTTCACTTAAGCTCTTGAGTTCATTTGTTCGTTCCATCTTTGCGCTATGGCTATAATGAGTTCAGGGATTAAACGGCTGTGGTGGAGGACCAAGTGTGTGCCAGTGAGGAGCGGATTGTTCAGTCAGTGCCCCATGACAGCTCTTCAGATGACCCTTCCGTCACTATCCTGATGATCGAGATCAGACTGATGGCGCGGTAATTCTCTGGCTTGCTTTGGTCCAACATTCGATGAATAGGATGTACCTGGAGATTTTTTTCCACATTAGGTGGATGTCAGTTTTCCATCTGTAATGGAAATGCTTGCTGTGGGCAGGGCACAGTTAAATCTGGAATCTGCATCACTGACTGAATACTGTCATGGTCCATAGCATTTGCATTACCCAGTTCCTTCAGTCATTCCTTGTTACTGCACGGAATGAATCGAATTGCCTAAAGACTGGCACCTGTGAAGCAGTTGTCCTCCATTAGAGGCCAAGATGGATCATGCACTTGTTACTTCTGACTAAAGGCTGTTGCAAATGATTCAGCCTTATATCTTGCTCTGATGCGCTGGGCTCCTCCACCATTGATGATGAGAATAAGAGGCATATTCACCCAGCGGTTAATTGTTTAATTTTCAGGTCTGCATGTGGCAGGACTGCAGAGTCACAATCTGACCTGATGGTTGTGGATACGCTGAGCTCCGTCTGTTAATTATTGCTTCTGCTGTTTGGCAAGCATGTAGCCCTGTGTATTCACTTCAATAGGTTGACACGACATTTTATTGAATGTATGGTGCTTGCACAGGAATGCCCTTCGACTTTCTTCTTTGATCCAGGGTTGATTCCCCAGCTTGATGCTGATTGAAAGCATTAAAACAGAAAACACGAGGAACAGCAGGACATTCGAAGTTGCACTGCCTGTAAGTATGGTCATGGCTGTTTCTCTATCTGAACGTCATGCTACCATGATCTCCCCATATCCTTGATGCCTTTAGAGTTCAGAAATGTCTTTCAGTCTTAAATATAATCAGTGATGTGGCATCCACCATCATCTGTGATGGAAAATTCCACAGGTTCACCTCTCTCTGAGTGAAGAAATTTCTTTTCATCTCAGTCCAAAATGGCCTACTCGAATCATGAGGCTGGTACCCGTTCATACAGGTCTAGCCGGCCAAATCACTCCTTGTACAACAATATTGTCATCCCAAGAATCAATTTGGTGAACATTCGCAGTACACTCTATATAGCAAATATACCCCTTCTAAGGTAAGAAGAGCAAAACTACACACAATCATCCTGGAGTGACTCACCAAGCCCTTGATCAACTGCATTAAGACAACCTTGCTCCAGAAATCAAGCCATTTTTTGCAAGGAGGGCAAACATACCGTTTGTCTCCTTCACTGCTTGCTGCAAATGGGTGCTTGATTTCGATGTTTAGTGTACAAGGACAACAAAGTCCTTTTCTACCTCAACGTTCAACAATCCATAATCATTTATATAATACTCTGTAATCCTGCTTTCCCTGCCAGAGTTGGTAAACTGACACTTACCCACGTTATACATTCATCTGTCATGTATTTCCCCTCTCACTCAACTTACCTAATGTGTGTTGAATCATTTTAAGAGCCTCCTCATCGCTGACATTCACAACAAGCCTCATGTCAGCATCTAACTGGAGAATAGTCTATATTAGTTTCCCTTATACAGATCATTCATATATATTTCAACAGATGGTGCACAAGCACTGAACCCTCTGGCACACAACGGATCACCACATGCCTCTTCGAAAAGCAATGCCCATTTCCAGTCTCTGTTTACACTCTGCTTTCTTAATCCCTATCCATGCCAATCTTTTAGCCCAATCCAAAGTTGTACAAATTGGCACACTTCCCTCTTATATAGGACTCTGAAGCTTGCAAGAATTTGTAATACTTTTTTTCCTGTTAATAGTCCTATCACACTTCCTATGTATTGTAATTCAACCTGGCTGGAGGAGGGGGGTTTGTTGGTGGTGGGAGGGTGGGCTGGGGGGGTTAATTTGGGAATTGGAATAAGTGCTAGAGTGACCGCAGGAAAATAAAGCCAACAGTGAGAATTAGTTTTGACATTATAATCAATCAAATTCATTTGAAATCAAACTGCCAAGAAAAAATAGTGTCAGGAAGAAAGGTTATGCTAGGGTAGGATAACTGTAAAAAGAAAAAAAAAATCGATCTGAAGTAAATAGTAGTTCAATCAAGTCTGGGAAGAAAGAGTTGCTAACGAGTCTGGTTGAGATAAAGGAAAGATCAAAGGGAAGGAACTCATGTAAGGAAATACAGAATCCTTTTTGAGAAGTTGCTGGTCAGATCTCCCTGAAAAACAAATCAGGGAAGGAAGGGGGGGTTGGATGTGTTGTATCGTAGCTGGACACATCACCTGGGAGACAGCTTGAACAAGGTCTGGCTGGAAGAACCAGTTGCTGTCAGCCTTAGAGGAAAACCCAAGGAAAAATGCATTATGTGGTAGCATTACGGGAGTTCCATAGTTTCAAATTCTGGAAGGATAGTTACTCAACAGAAAAGGGGACGATTTACTGTGAGGTAAAGTGAAGATTGTGTGCAACTGTTAGAATGCACTGCTTGCCGTGTGAATTCATTTCTGTGGGCAGTATAATTATTTTATGTATAATTTAATAAACATGTACCATAATGCAAACCTAACACAAGTATGTTGGCATCTATTTCAAGTTTCCCTTTAGCATTGGGAACTCGTCATCACCATAAACCATGCCATAACAGAAAAATGATCAGAAGCTTCCTGAACATCCATTTACACCACATCCACTGGTTCTCCCTTATCTGTTCTGCTCGTTAAATCTTCTAATAACTCCAGTAGTTTTGTCAAACATTAATTCCCTTTTTTAAACCCATCCTGGCTTTGCTGAATCATGTTGATATTTCCAAAGTGCCATGTTGCCATAACCTTAAGAATGAACTCCAGCATTTTACATACTACTGATGTTATGCTATCAGGTCCTTAACATGATGTTTTCTCTCTCCATATTTTTAAACCATAATTACATTTGTCTTTCTCCAATCTGCCGAGAATTTTCCCAGAACCTACTCAGGTTTGGAATATGACATCCAACTCATCCATTATTTCCATGGCCTTCTCCTTTAGTGCACTTGAATGTAGGTTATCAGGCCTTGGGGATTTATCGTCTTTCTATTCCAATAATTTACCCAATGCTATTGGTTTATTAATACAAATTTCCTTCAATTACTTCGCCTCACAAGACCTTTTTATTCCACAGGGTTTCAGGGAAGTAATTTGAGTTTACCTCTATGAAGATAGTTCAAAAATACGTGTTCAAGTGCTCGACAATTTCCTTATGTACTGATATAATTTCTCCCATTTCGGACTGTCTTCATTAATCATCGTTTGTTACATAAGCCGGAGAGATTTTACACGCTGCTTTTATATTCGTTACAATTTTCCTATCATGCTGTATTTTTCCCCTCTTAATCAATCATTTGGTTCTCCTTTGCTGAATTCTTAGTTGCTCCCAATCATCATATTTGCTACTTTTTCAAGCAAATGTGTATGACTCCTCTTTGGACCATTACATAATTACAACTTTTGAGTGGACGATACGCTAGTCCATGGGGTTACGGATTGTGGCTGTAAACAGTTCCGCTGCTGCTGATGGCCCACAGCTCCTCGTAGATGCTCAGATTTGACTTACTGCTTGTCTTAGAAATATATTCAATTTAGCAAGTAGTTACTGTCACACTGCACGTTCGGTGGTATGCTCAAGTTGATGTCGTGAACGACACTGGTCTTTGTCCAATGCTAAAGTTTTGTTCTGAAGGATGACATTGAAGCTAACCTTCCATCATTTTTTTTGCACATAATACATTATAATAATCCTAACACTATCGTCGTCATCAATGCCAACTTCAGTTCCTTGAAAAAAAGTTGATGCCTGCCAGGCTTCTTCATTTATGCGTCTACATGTGTCTCAGCAGATGAACTCTTGAGCCACAGACCTTCATGTTGAGAAGACAGCAATTTCGTTGCAGAAGTGAATTTCTTGACTCAGAGTTCTGTTACTTCTCATTCCGCTTCTGTCACTTCTCCACAACAGAGAGTATCTGGTCAGTCGCTGGGTGTGCTGCAGCTTGTTAAGGAAGCACTGCCAGATGACATGATTATCAGCAACTTCATCTCATATACAGATGCCAGCTTTTGAACTTTTCACTGTGGCTGGGCAGAGTGTCCTTAAACCATTTCCTCTGTCCTTCCTGAAATCGTGTGTCATCCTCAGAGTTGTGAAAAGAAAGTGTCACTCAGAAGCTGATTGTTTGTCACGTGGATGCAGTGTCCAGTCCAGCTGACCTGATTTCATATTGTCAAAGTTGTGATAATGGAGGATTTGCTGCTGGAGGTTGTTCACCTGTCTTCCCACTTGAGATGGACCATCCTGCAGAATCACCGCTCGTGGAAAATCTCCAGCACTCGGAGTTATCTTTGGTAAGCGACCCAAGTCTCACTGCCTTATCCGGGATCAGTAGTTTCGGTAACCACAGAACTGGAGAATCATGCAAGTTGGATGTAATCCATTTCACACATTCCTCTGTCCTGCCTTTGAAATAGCGATGCTACTTTGTCCCTCTCTGCAAATCCCACTTTCCAGTCTTTATCCAGTTCCCTTTTGATTCTCACAACTGAATTCCCTTCCGCCATTTCTTCAGAGTATTCCAGATGTCAACATCTCTGGGAAAAAGTGGTCAAGCCTCCAGACTTCTGAAATTTCATCATGTTTTCACTGTTTAAGAAAGGATATAAATGATTTTGTGGGTACTATAGCGACACATACCTTCAGTCCACTTTGGAGAAGATTTTCTCACGAATATTCCTGAATCGCCACCTAACCGAGGTTGGAGGCATCCCTACAGGGAACCAGTGTGGATTCTGACCTTCCAGCAGAACCACTCATATGACCGTTGTCAGCCGCAACCCTCTCACAAACAAATAACCGGTTTTGAAGTGATGTTAATGGTGAGATAAATATACACCAGGAAATCGGGGAGGGATCTCTTGCTCTTCTTCAGTGCCTTGGTATATTTTGCAACAGCCCGAGGTTGTGGATTCCATGATGTTTTCAGTCAGGGTTTTCCAGAAAATGACAGCTCTGCATGAATTCTGTTTTCTTCATCTCCCCTCATGTTCTTCTCCCATTAATTGTAAATATTGCCATAGTTGCTTGTTCATGTGGAAGCAGTTTATATTTACTCTCTTTAAACTCTCCATTAATTTGGAAACGTCTATTCCATGCCCGTTTATCTTGACTTACTTCAGCAGAAAACTTCCAGCGTCGGCTGCCTACCCATCTAACTGAATTTCCCATTTTTGTTCACATTCCAAGAAATCCCCTCAGTAATCTCTCCAAAACGCTCACACCCTTTCTCACATGTACTGACCAGAATTATACACAATTCCGCAGCTGAGCACGAACCATTGATGTATGGAACTTTACCATAACTTCTTGCTTCAGTACTATATGCCACTATTTATAAATTCAAACATCCTCTGAGTATTTTAACAATCGTATCATTTTGTCCAATGAGCTAGGAATAAGCCTGTCCACGTTCTATGCCTCCAACCCGTTAAAAATTCGCCGAGATTTTTTTCTCTCAACTCATTCCTCCTCCCAAATATATCCTAAATACATCTCTGAATTACATTTTCATTCCCAATGTCCCTTCATTTCACTGATGTGTGTGTATCGTCCAGAAGCTTATGATAATCCTCCTCACGTTTTACATTTCAGACTTCTTGTTAACTGCAAATACCAACATATGAGAAGGGAGCAGAAATAGGCCATTCAGAGCCTCGAGACTGCTCCGTTATTCAATAAGATCGTGGATGAAGTGTTTGTTTTTCGTATTCTACATTTGCATTTACTCCTATAACATTTGATTTCCTTTATTCACAAGAATCTTCCTACCTCTTGCTTAAACAAAATATTCAATAACCCCGCCTGCGCTGTCTCCTGAGACAGGGTTCTGAAGTCAGACAACGTTGAAAAAAATATCGTCAGCTCAGGGCTGAAAGAGCAACATTTGATATTAAATCTTGACCTCTATTTCTTCGAATTATGAATTTTTAAAGAACCCTGTGTCCATTATGTGACTCATAAAGAACAGTACAACTAATATCGATACGTGGATATATAATCACTTTAAGTTGTCGTCCACTTTGAATACCCACTGGTCAACGCTTAATTCTGCGTTCTGTCTCTTCGCCAAATTTACATGAACATTGTCACTGTCAGTTCAAAAGGCGGGGTTCAGTTTCTAAAAAAAACATTAAGTGATATTTGTTCACACTTTCTACAAAGACATAACATGAAGCTCACTTCCCTCATCACCCTTCTCCTTACTTGAACAAAGACAGTCATTAAGATAATCAGTTATGACTCCAATTAACATATCAAACCTTCTGGTTATTTATAAACCATTGTCCCTTCCAAAGAAACATGCATTTCTTTTTTCGATAATTATGGCCTCCAAAAATTTGCCCATGACGTATATTATGCTACGTAGTCTGCAGCTCAAGGGTTTATCCAACTCAGGAGGGAATTTTCAAAATTTCAGCCCTCATATTGAAGCATGATTGAAATATTATTGCCAATGTCTCCACTTTCTACATCAGTCTCTCCCTCAAGACCATCACATATGCCCCCCAGGCCGGTAAATGTTCAACATTATTGTGATATGAAAAATATTGAGTTGAACAGGGTTAAAAGGAACTATTTGTTCAGTGACTGTAATTAACGCCAGTGTACATGGATCCTAATTGTCTCACGAGAGGCTTTCCCTCTTCTATTAATAAGGGAGCCTTCCAACATGTTATTCCATATTCACAGTGGGAGCATTTCGCCCGAAAATAAAAGGAATCAGCAATTCCAGAGAAAGGGAAAGGGAGAGTCTGAATCAGAGAACAATAGATTGGAATATTCAAACAATTGTTCAGAATCTGAGAACAAGAGATTGGAATGTTCTAGAAATGGAACAGGATCTGAGAGCAATTGATTGGAAGCTACCAACAACAGATAAGAATCTGGGATCAATGGATCTGAATCTGTTAACAATAGACTGGAATGTTACAACAATTGGCAGAAGCTTATCAGAGGCGCTTTACATTCTTTCTACATATTATGAATGGTTGCCATTGGCTTCTCGCATCCTATACACGCTTCGAGCTATTCAAATATTTTATTATCCCATCGTGGCTCTTGTTGGTGTACCTGGTAAGTCTCTCTGTCGGGTTATTTGTTTCGAAATCACATTTAGCTTCATTACAATTCCCGTCATTTTAAATTTGGGAGATGGAATCTATTGTCTTCACTTTTCAGCACAATCTCCCTTCCCCAGCCATTGCATGCACGAGACTCCCTTGCCAATGTCTGAGCTACAACCTGACTTTTTGCAACACGTGCGATCCCTTTAACAGTGATCTGATTAGTGACCCTATATTCCCTATGCTGCCCCAATCCAACTCCAGAGCACATCACATAACCACCCCCGCCTTCAGCTACTGAATAAACCCTCACATGTGTCTAAATGCAGATTTGAATAGTCCAATGTTATCCTCGTCACCTTCTCAGTTACTAAGTTTCATAAACCCCAGCTCCTCCCAACCTCTCTTGCTCACATCCAAACTCACAGCAATTCCCTTCAAACCATCACCCCTGTGCTCACTCGTTTAGATTGCTTCATGGTCTGGTAACACCTCTTTTTTAATATTCTAATTCTTATGACGTGATACCCCCACGGTCTCAGTCCTTCAGTTAATCCCAATCCCTCTCCACTTCCACATATTCATGCAAATGAATGCATTTCCCATTTTAAAGTGAATATGTATCTCTCTACATCTGCCCCTGGCCATGACAGTGCTAGGCTCACTGGTGCCGGAGCTGCAACACGCAGAAGATGGAGAGGTGTGTGCCGCACTATCATTCACTTCCCCTGGTCTCCCACCTGGTGCACCATGTTGCAAATTGGTTTCAGCATCTTAGACACATGTGTTTATAACTTGAATTTTGCCTGCCCATTGATCGCCTGTGTTAGTCCGTGACAGCTGAACATGTGTTCAGTAACAGGAGGAAACCCCTGAAGTGCGATTTAAAAGGAACAAGGATCTAACTTGCAGCTGAATGGCTTTGACTTGTTTGTCTGATTGGAAACTGCGTGGAGGTGTTGTGGATTTTGTTCTTGAGGCTTTGTTCTGAGATGCAGCGTATATTCCGAGAGGACGATGATATCGAGACCCAAATCTGCATGAGGTGCGGGAACCCTAGTTACCGACAATCTGTGACTGGAACATAACCCGCAAATGGAGCAGAGGCTGTAGAGAGGTGAAATTCTGTAACAAGGGAAGGCGAGGGTGGCTCTTCCCTATCTAGAACACTTACTGAACTTCACCCCAGCAGTGAGCAGAGTGTCAGTCTACTCTGATTCAGCAAGGAAATAGTCACGGAGAGGTGTCACGTCCTTCATCACGAACTGGAGGTTCAAACCAGGTGAACGCGGTGCTGTCAGTCGTTGTTACGGTCACAGTTTCATTGACATTCTGTAGCCCAGAACTTCGCAGGCTCGAGCGGGTGACATATTCATCAGCTCCCATTTTGCTGTCTATGGAGGGATCCACTCGATGACGGTGATCATCAATGCCATGTGAGGTGAATTCATTGTTTTATCCCTCAGCAGGGAGAAGCATGATGAATCGTCCCATGACTTTCCCAGGTCAGTGGGACTCCCGAATGTGTTTGTGGCTGTGCTTGGCCCCCGGAGAGAGGTACAGGAGCTGAAAGAATTCTCAGCCCAGATATGTCTGAATGTATGTATGCATGGATGAATGATTGTATGAATTTATTTATTTACTTAATTGTTTTCCCTCGGACGTGGGCTCCACTGGTCAGATGCTTTTGAGAAGGTGCTGTTGAGCTGCAACACTCTTGTTTCGTGAATCGCATGCAGTGAACCCTCCAGTTCACGCTGAAGCAGTTCTTCAATTTGATGGTGTTCTGTTGCATCCTTCATATGGTTAGAAGTTAGACACTGTTCAATAAAGTTATATTTCGGGTCCTGGTTGTTGCACCCCCACCCCCAGTCCACCCTCCCCTAACCGGCAAAAGCACACACCTGTATGTGTGTGTGTTTCCCCGAAGGTAGTGCATGAGTACCTGCATGTGCTTGTGGGTTCCCGTGTCTCACTGTGTGTGTGTGTGTGTATGAGAGAGAGAGTGAGAAACTGTGATTGTGTGAAAGAGTGTGTGTAATTATCAGAGTGTGCTCCGGAATGTGCATGTGTGTGCACATGTGAGTCTGTACGAGAGAAGGTGAGAGATTGTTTAAGTGAGTTTGTCGCCATGCATGTGAGGGTGTGTCTATCTATCCGTGCATAAAGGTGTGTCCCTGCATGTGTAAGAGAGCATGTGAGGGCGCATGCTTCACTGTGTGTGTGTGTGTGTGTGTGTGTGTGTGTGTGTGTGTGTGTATTAAAGGCATTATAATCTTCGCTGGATGGGACAGCATTTATTTCCCATTCCAGATTACACTTAAGATATTTATAAGTGTTTGTGTGTGAGTGAGTGTGTGCCTGTCTGTGCATGTGTGTGTGCGTGATTCTGTGTGTGTGTGTTGGTGTATGTGTGTGTGAATGGGTGCGTGTATTTATGTGTGTCTGTGTGTGTGTGTGTGTGTGTGTGTCTGTGTGTGTTTCGTGTGTCCGTCTGAAGGAGTAGCTGCTTCGGATGAAGTTTGGCTGTGGGTGCTTCTGTTTGATTGTGCATCTACATGCTGTGTGTGTGTCTCTATGTGGGTGTGCTTCTTAAGTGGCATTGCATGTGTGTGTGCATGTGAGTGTGTGTATGTGTCAGTGCGTGAGGGTCCGTGCATGTGTACATGTGTGTGCATGTAAGATAGAGAGAGAGAGTGCGCTTGTGTGAAAATGTATGTGTGAGTGTGTGAGTGTCATTGTGTTGTGTGTTTTGGTGTAAGCATGTTTGAGTTTATGTGAGTGTTTATGAGTGTTTCCGTGTGTGTTTCGCCGCACATGTAAATGTATGTGTGCATATAGGCTCGGATTCGGCTGTGCAACTGCAGTTGTGAAAATGCATGTGAGTGCATGTGATTTACATTGTGTGTATCTGTGTGTGTGTGTGTGTGTGTTTGTGTATGTGTGTGTGTGTGTGTGTGTATGTGTGTGTGTGTATGTACGTATGTGCGTATGAGTTTGTGTGTGTGTGTGTGTGTGTGTGTGTGTATGTGTGTGTGTGTATGTACGTGTGTGTGTGTGTGTGTGTGTGTGTGTGTGTATGTGTGTGTGTGTATGTACGTGTGTGCGTATGAGTTTGTGTGTGTGTGTGTGTGTGTGTGTGTGCCATGATGGTTGTTTATTAAATCCATTTTAACGGGATATTGGCATCACTGCCTAGGCCAGCATTTATTTTCCACCCTTAACTGCACTTGAGCAATTTGTGTCTGTGTGTGTGTTTGTGTGTGTACATGTCTGCGTGTTTGTGTATGTGAGTGTCAGCGTGTGTCTCTCTGTGTCTGTGTTTGTGAGTGTGTGTTTTTGTGTCCATGTGTGTGTGCGTCTCTACGGGTTTGCATGTTTTTTTCTTCAGTTTTTTATTCATTCTTGGGTTGTTCGCTTCGCTGGCTGGGCCAGAATTTATGGCCCACCCCTTGGTGCTTTTGAGATGCTGGCGGTGAGTTTCAATATTGTACTACTGCAGTCCCCATGGTTCATGGACTCCCACAGTGCTACTCGGAAGGGAGTTCCACGATTTTGGCCCGGCATTGTGAATGAACAGCAATATATTTCAATTTATGTTAATGAATTTTGGCGGTTTGTGGCGGGATCTTGTAGCTGGTGATATTCCCATCTAACTGCTGCCATTGTCCTTCTAGATGGTATTTGTCATGAGTTTGAAAGGCACTGTCCAAGGAGCCTTCATTAATTTTGCAGTGCTTCTTGTACACGGTACACAAAGCTGCTACTGTACGTGTGGAGGGACTGAATGTTTGTGGATGTGGTGCCATTTACGTGGATGGTTATGGCCATCGCACTTCTGACGTGTGCTTGTCGGTGACGGACAGACTTTGGGGATTGAGATTGTGTGTTATTCGTCGCACGATTCCCAGCCTCTGACAGCTCCTGTATCCACAGAATTTATTTGGCTTTTCAAGTTCATTTTAAGGTCAATGGCAACCCCTGGGGTGTTGATAGTGTGGGATTCAGTGATGGTAACACCTTTGATCATCATTTTCCCACGGTTAGATTCGCTGCTGTTGGAGATGATAATTGCCTTACTCTTCTGTCGTGTGAATGTTACTTTCTGCTTGTCAGGTGAAGCCTCGATATTACCCAGGCCTTGCTGCAAATGTTCCTAGACTTCTTCCATATCTGAGGAGTCGCGAACGGTGCTGAACATTGTGCAATCATTTGCTAGCATCCTAACTTCTGACATAATGTTGGAAGGAAGTTCACCAATAAAGCGGCAGAAATGGTTGCAGCGACGACACAACTCTGAGGAACGCCTGGATCTGTGATGACTGATCTCAAATAGGCACAACTATCTTCATTTGTCCTAAGCATGAGTGCTAACATTGGATACTTTCACCATTGATGCCCTTTGACTACAGTTTTGGTGGGATTCCTTGATGCCACACTCTTTCAAATGCTGCCTCGATGTCACGGGATATCACCCTCACTCCACCTGGGGTGGTTAGCTCTTTTCTCCATGTTGGAACCAAGGCAGGAATTATGTGAGGAGCTGAGTAGCCCTGGCCGTACCCAAAATGGACGTCAGTAAGCTGCATATTCTTGCTAATGCTCAAACTGGGTGTCAGTAAACTGGTTATTGCTTGCTAATTCTCAAACTGGGTGTCGGTAAGCTGGTTATTGCTTGCTAATGCTCAAACTGGGTGTCAGTAAGCTGGTTATTGCTTGCTAATGGTTAAGCTGGGTGTCAGTAAGCTGGTTATTGCTTGCTAATGCTTAAACTGGGTGTCAGTAAGCTGGTTATTGCTTGCTAATGCTCAAACTGGGTGTCAGTAAGCTGGTTATTGCTTGCTAATGCTCAAACTGGGTGTCGGTAAGCTAGTTATTGCTTGCTAATGCTTAAACTGGGTGTCAGTAAGCTGGTTATTGCTTGCTAATGCTCAAACTGGGTGTCAGTAAGCTGGTTATTGCTTGCTAATGCTCAAACTGGGTGTCGGTAAGCTAGTTATTGCTTGCTAATGCTTAAACTGGGTGTCAGTAAGCTGGTTATTGCTTGCTAATGCTCAAGCTGGGTGTCGGTAAGCTAGTTATTGCTTGCTAATGCTTAAACTGGGTGTCAGTAAGCTGGTTATTGCTTGCTAATGCTCAAGCTGGGTGTCGGTAAGCTTGTTATTGCTTGCTAATGCTTAAACTGGGTGTCAGTAAGCTGGTTATTGCTTGCTAATGCTCAAACTGGGTGTCAGTAAGCTGGTTATTGCTTGCTAATGCTCAACCTGGGTGTCAGTAATCTGGTTATTGCTTGCTAATGCTCAAACTGGGTGTCAGTAAGCTGGTTATTGCTTGCTAATGCTCAAACTGTGTGTCGGTAAGCTGGTTATTGCTTGCTAATGCTTAAACTGGGTGTCAGTAAGCTGGTTATTGCTTGCTAATTCTCAAACTGGGTGTCGGTAAGCTGGTTATTGCTTGCTAATGCTCAAACTGGGTGTCGGTAAGCTGGTTATTGCTTGCTAATGCTCAAACTGGGTGTCAGTAAGCTGGTTACTGCTTACTAATGCTCAAACTGGGTGTCAGTAAGCTGGTTATTGCTTGCTAATGCTCAAACACGGAGTCAGTAAGCTGGTTATTGCTTACTAATGCTCAAACTGGGTGTCAGTAAGCTGGTTATTGCTTGCTAATGCTCACACTGGGTGTCAGTAAGCTGGTTATTGCTTGCTAATGCTCAAACTGGGTGTCAGTAAGCTGGTTATTGATTGCTAATGCTCAAACTGGGTGTCAGTAAGCTGGTTATTGCTTGGTAATGCTCAAACTGGGTGGCGGTAAGCTGGTTATTGCTTGCTAATGCTCAAACTGGATGTCAGTAAGCTGGTTATTGCTTGCTAATGCTCAAACTGGGTGTCAGTAAGCTGGTTATTGCTTGCTAATGCTCAAACTGGGTGTCGGTAAGCTGGTTATTGCTTGCTAATGCTCTAACTGGGTGTCAGTAAGCTGGTTATTGCTTGCTAATGCTCAAACTGGGTGTCAGTAAGCTGGTTATTGCTTGCTAATGCTCAATCTGGGAGTCGGTAAGCTGGTTATTGCTTGCCAATGCTCAAACTGGGTGTCAGTAAGCTGGTTATTGCTTGCTAATGCTCAAACTGGGTGTCAGTAAGCTGGTTATTGCTTGCTAATGCTCAAACTGGGTGTCAGAAAGCTGGTTATTGCTTGCTAATGCTTAAACTGGGTGACAGTAAACTGGGTATTGCTTGCTAATTCTCAAACTGGGTGTCGTTAAGCTGGTTATTGCTTACTAATGCTCAAACTGGGTGTCAGTTAGCTGGTTATTGCTTGCTAATGCTCAAACTGGGTGTCAGTAATCTGGTTATTGCTTGCTAATGCTCAAACTGGGTGTCAGTAAGCGGGTTATTGCTTGCTAATGCTCAAACTGGGTGTCGGGAAGCTGGTTATTGCTTGCTAATTCTCAAACTGGGTGGTGGTAAGCTGGTTATTGCTTGCGAAAGCTCAAACTGGGTGTCAGTAAGCTGGTTATTGCTTGCTAATGCTCAAAAAGGCTGTCAGTAAGCTGGTTATTGCTTGCTAATGCTCAAACTGGGTATCGGTACGCTGGTTATTGCTTGCTAATGCTCAAACTGGGTGTCCGTAAGCTGGTTATTGCTTGCTAATTCTCAAACTGGGTGTCGGTAAGCTGGTTATTGCTTGCTAATGCTCAAACTGGGTGTCGGTAAGCTGGTTATTGCTTGCTAATGCTCAAACTGGGTGTCGGTAAGCTGGTTACTGCTTACTAATGCTCAAACTGGGTGTCAGTAAGCTGGTTATTGCTTGCTAATGCTCAAAATGGGTGTCAGGTAGCTGGTTATTGCTTGCTAATGCTCACACTGGGTGTCAGTAAGCTGGTTATTGCTTGCTAATGCTCAAACTGGGTGTCAGTAAGCTGGTTATTGCTTGCTAATGCTCAAACTGGGTGTCGGTAAGCTGGTTATTGCTTGCTAATGCTCAAACTGGGTGTCAGTAAGCTGGTTATTGCATGCTAATGCTTAAACTGGGTGACAGTAAGCTGGTTATTGCTTGCTAATTCTCAAACTGGGTGTCGGTAAGCTGGTTATTGCTTGCTAATGCTCAAACTGGGTGTCAGCAAGCTGGTTATTGCTTGCTAATGCTCAAACTGGGTGTCAGTAATCTGGTTATTGCTTGCTAATGCTCAAACTGGGTGTCAGTAAGCTGGTTATTGCTTGCTAATGCTCAAACTGGGTGTCCGTAAGCTGGTTATTGCTTGCTAATGCTCAAACTGGGTGCCGGTAAGGTTATTGTTTGCTAATGCTCAAACTGGGTCTCAGTAAGCTGGTTCTTGCTTGCTAATGCTCAAACTGGGTTTCGGTGAGCTGGTTATTGCTTGCTAATTCTCAAACTGGGTGTCGGTAAGCTGGTTATTGCTTGCTAATGCTCAAACTGGGTGTCAGTAAGCTGGTTATTGCTTGCTAATGCTCAAACTGGGTGTCAGTAAGCTGGTTATTGCTTGCTAATGCTCAAACTGGGTGTCAGTAAGCTGGTTATTGCTTGCTAATGCTCAAACTGGATGTCAGTAAGCTGGTTATTGCTTGCTAATGCTCAAACTGGGTGTCAGTTAGCTGGTTATTGCTTGCTAATGCTCAAACTGGGTGTCAGTAAGTTGGTTATTGCTTGCTAATGCTCTAACTGGGTGTCAGTAAGCTGGTTATTGCTTGCTAATGCTCAAACTGGATGTTAGTAAGCTTGTTATTGCTTGCTAATGCTCAATCTGGGTGTCGGTAAGCTGGTTATTGCTTGCCAATGCTCAAACTGGGTGTCAGTAAGCTGGTTATTGCTTGCTAATGCTCAAACTGGGTGTCAGTAAGCTGGTTATTGCTTGCTAATGCTTAAACTGGGTGACAGTAAGCTGGTTATTGCTTGCTAATTCTCAAACTGGGTGTCGTTAAACTGGTTATTGCTTACTAATGCTCAAACTGGGTGTCAGTTATCTGGTTATTGCTTGCTAATGCTCAAACTGGGAGTCAGTAATCTGGTTATTGCTTGCTAATGCTCAAACTGGGTGTCGGTAAGCTAGTTATTGCTTGCTAATGCTTAAACTGGGTGTCAGTAAGCTGGTTATTGCTTGCTAATGCTCAAGCTGGGTGTCGGTAAGCTAGTTATTGCTTGCTAATGCTTAAACTGGGTGTCAGTAAGCTGGTTATTGCTTGCTAATGCTCAAGCTGGGTGTCGGTAAGCTTGTTATTGCTTGCTAATGCTTAAACTGGGTGTCAGTAAGCTGGTTATTGCTTGCTAATGCTCAAACTGGGTGTCAGTAAGCTGGTTATTGCTTGCTAATGCTCAACCTGGATGTCAGTAATCTGGTTATTGCTTGCTAATGCTCAAACTGGGTGTCAGTAAGCTGGTTATTGCTTGCTAATGCTCAAACTGTGTGTCGGTAAGCTGGTTATTGCTTGCTAATGCTTAAACTGGGTGTCAGTAAGCTGGTTATTGCTTGCTAATTCTCAAACTGGGTGTCGGTAAGCTGGTTATTGCTTGCTAATGCTCAAACTGGGTGTCGGTAAGCTGGTTATTGCTTGCTAATGCTCAAACTGGGTGTCAGTAAGCTGGTTACTGCTTACTAATGCTCAAACTGGGTGTCAGTAAGCTGGTTATTGCTTGCTAATGCTCAAACACGGAGTCAGTAAGCTGGTTATTGCTTACTAATGCTCAAACTGGGTGTCAGTAAGCTGGTTATTGCTTGCTAATGCTCACACTGGGTGTCAGTAAGCTGGTTATTGCTTGCTAATGCTCAAACTGGGTGTCAGTAAGCTGGTTATTGCTTGCTAATGCTCAAACTGGGTGTCAGTAAGCTGGTTATTGCTTGGTAATGCTCAAACTGGGTGGCGGTAAGCTGGTGATTGCTTGCTAATGCTCAAACTGGATGTCAGTAAGCTGGTTATTGCTTGCTAATGCTCAAACTGGGTGTCAGTAAGCTGGTTATTGCTTGCTAATGCTCAAACTGGGTGTCGGTAAGCTGGTTATTGCTTGCTAATGCTCTAACTGGGTGTCAGTAAGCTGGTTATTGCTTGCTAATGCTCAAACTGGGTGTCAGTAAGCTGGTTATTGCTTGCTAATGCTCAATCTGGGAGTCGGTAAGCTGGTTATTGCTTGCCAATGCTCAAACTGGGTGTCAGTAAGCTGGTTATTGCTTGCTAATGCTCAAACTGGGTGTCAGTAAGCTGGTTATTGCTTGCTAATGCTCAAACTGGGTGTCAGAAAGCTGGTTATTGCTTGCTAATGCTTAAACTGGGTGACAGTAAGCTGGGTATTGCTTGCTAATTCTCAAACTGGGTGTCGTTAAGCTGGTTATTGCTTACTAATGCTCAAACTGGGTGTCAGTTAGCTGGTTATTGCTTGCTAATGCTCAAACTGGGTGTCAGTAATCTGGTTATTGCTTGCTAATGCTCAAACTGGGTGTCAGTAAGCGGGTTATTGCTTGCTAATGCTCAAACTGGGTGTCGGGAAGCTGGTTATTGCTTGCTAATTCTCAAACTGGGTGGTGGTAAGCTGTTTATTGCTTGCGAAAGCTCAAACTGGGTGTCAGTAAGCTGGTTATTGCTTGCTAATGCTCAAAAAGGCTGTCAGTAAGCTGGTTATTGCTTGCTAATGCTCAAACTGGGTATCGGTACGCTGGTTATTGCTTGCTAATGCTCAAACTGGGTGTCCGTAAGCTGGTTATTGCTTGCTAATTCTCAAACTGGGTGTCGGTAAGCTGGTTATTGCTTGCTAATGCTCAAACTGGGTGTCGGTAAGCTGGTTATTGCTTGCTAATGCTCAAACTGGGTGTCGGTAAGCTGGTTACTGCTTACTAATGCTCAAACTGGGTGTCAGTAAGCTGGTTATTGCTTGCTAATGCTCAAAATGGGTGTCAGGTAGCTGGTTATTGCTTGCTAATGCTCAAACTGGGTGTCAGTAAGCTGGTTATTGCTTGCTAATGCTCAAACTGGGTGTCAGTAAGCTGGTTATTGCATGCTAATGCTTAAACTGGGTGACAGTAAGCTGGTTATTGCTTGCTAATTCTCAAACTGGGTGTCGGTAAGCTGGTTATTGCTTGCTAATGCTCAAACTGGGTGTCAGCAAGCTGGTTATTGCTTGCTAATGCTCAAACTGGGTGTCAGTAATCTGGTTATTGCTTGCTAATGCTCAAACTGGGTGTCAGTAAGCTGGTTATTGCTTGCTAATGCTCAAACTGGGTGTCCGTAAGCTGGTTATTGCTTGCTAATGCTCAAACTGGGTGTCGGTAAGGTTATTGTTTGCTAATGCTCAAACTGGGTCTCAGTAAGCTGGTTCTTGCTTGCTAATGCTCAAACTGGGTTTCGGTGAGCTGGTTATTGCTTGCTAATTCTCAAACTGGGTGTCGGTAAGCTGGTTATTGCTTGCTAATGCTCAAACTGGGTGTCAGTAAGCTGGTTATTGCTTGCTAATGCTCAAACTGGGTGTCAGTAAGCTGGTTATTGCTTGCTAATGCTCAAACTGGGTGTCAGTAAGCTGGTTATTGCTTGCTAATGCTCAAACTGGATGTCAGTAAGCTGGTTATTGCTTGCTAATGCTCAAACTGGGTGTCAGTTAGCTGGTTATTGCTTGCTAATGCTCAAACTGGGTGTCAGTAAGTTGGTTATTGCTTGCTAATGCTCTAACTGGGTGTCAGTAAGCTGGTTATTGCTTGCTAATGCTCAAACTGGATGTTAGTAAGCTGGTTATTGCTTGCTAATGCTCAATCTGGGTGTCGGTAAGCTGGATATTGCTTGCCAATGCTCAAACTGGGTGTCAGTAAGCTGGTTATTGCTTGCTAATGCTCAAACTGGGTGTCAGTAAGCTGGTTATTGCTTGCTAATGCTTAAACTGGGTGACAGTAAGCTGGTTATTGCTTGCTAATTCTCAAACTGGGTGTCGTTAAGCTGGTTATTGCTTACTAATGCTCAAACTGGGTGTCAGTTATCTGGTTATTGCTTGCTAATGCTCAAACTGGGTGTCAGTAATCTGGTTATTGCTTGCTAATGCTCAAACTGGGTGTCAGTAAGCGGGTTATTGCTTGCTAATGCTCAAACTGGGTGTCAGTAAGCTGGTTATTGCTTGTTAATGCTCAAACTGGGTGTCGGTAAGCTGGTTATTGCTTGCTAATGCTCAAACTGGGTGGCGGTAAGCTGGTTATTGCTTGCTAATACTCAAACTGGGTGTCAGTAAGCTGGTTATTGCTTGCTAATGCTCACACTGGGTGTCTGTAAGCTGGTTATTGCTTGCTAATGCTCAAACTGGGTGTCAGTAAGCTGGTTATTGCTTGCTAATGCTCAAACTGGGTGTCAGTAAGCTGGTTATTGCTTGCTAATGCACAAACTGGGTGTCAGTAAGCTGGTTATTGCTTGCTAATGCTCAAACTGGGTGTCAGTAAGCTGGTTATTGCTTGCTAATGCTCAAACTGGGTGTCGGGAAGCTGGTTATTGCTTGCTAATTCTCAAAGTGGGTGGTGGTAAGCTGGTTATTGCTTGCGAATGCTCAAACTGGGTGTCAGTAAGCTGGTTATTGCTTGCTAATACTCAAAAAGGCTGTCAGTAAGCTGGTTATTGCTTGCTAATGCTCAAACTGGGTATCGGAACGCTGGTTATTGCTTGCTAATGCTCAAACTGGGTGTCCGTAAGCTGGTTATTGCTTGCTAATTCTCAAACTGGGCGTCGGTAAGCTGGTTATTGCTTGCTAATGCTCAAACTGGGTGTCGGTAAGCTGGTTATTGCTTGCTAATGCTCAAACTGGGTGTCGGTAAGCTGGTTACTGCTTACTAATGCTCAAACTGGGTGTCAGTAAGCTGGTTATTGCTTGCTAATGCTCAAAATGGGTGTCAGGTAGCTGGTTATTGCTTGCTAATGCTCAAACTGGGTGTCAGTAAGCTGGTTATTGCCTGCTAATGCTCAAACTGGGTGTCGGTAAGCTGGTTATTGCTTGCTAATGCTCAAACTGGGTGTCAGTAAGCTGGTTATTGCATGCTAATGCTTAAACTGGGTGACAGTAAGCTGGTTATTGCTTGCTAATTCTCAAACTGGGTGTCGGTAAGCTGGTTATTGCTTGCTAATGCTCACACTGGGTGTCAGCAAGCTGGTTATTGCTTGCTAATGCTCAAACTGGGTGTCAGTAATCTGGTTATTGCTTGCTAATGCTCAAACTGGGTGTCAGTAAGCTGGTTATTGCTTGCTAATGCTCAAACTGGGTGTCAGTAAGCTGGTTATTGCTTGCTAATGCGTAAACTGGGTGTCAGTAAGCTGGTTATTGCTTGCTAGTGCTCAAACTGGGTGTCAGTACGCTGGTTATTGCTTGCTAATTCTCAAACTGGGTGTCGGTAAGCTGGTTATTGCTTGCTAATGCTCAAACTGCGTGTCAGTAAGCTGGTTATTTCTTGCTAATGCTCAAACTGGTTGTCAGAAATCTGGTTATTGCTTGCTAATGCTCAAACTGGGTGTCAGTAAGCTGGTTATTGCTTGCTAATGCTCAAACTGGGTGTCAGTAAGCTGGTTTTTGCTTGCTAATGCTCAAACTGGGTGTTGGTAAGCTGGTTATTGTTTGCTAATGCTCAAACTGGGTGTCAGTAAGCTGGTTATTGCTTGCTAATGCTCAAACTGGGTGTCAGTAAGCTGGTAATTGCTTGCTAATGCTCAAACTGGGTGTCGGTAAGCTGGTTATTGCTTGCTAATTCTCAAACTGGGTGTCAGTAAGCTGGTTATTGCTTGCTAATGCTCAAACTGGGTGTCGGTAAGCTGGTTATTGCTTGCTAATGCTCAAACTGGGTGTCGGTAAGCTGGTTATTGCTTGCTAATGCTCAAACTGGGTGTCAGTAAGCTGGTTATTGCTTGCTAATGCTCAAACTGGGTGTCGGTAAGCTGGTTATTGCTTGCTAATGCTCAAACTGGGCGTCAGTAAGCTGGTTATTGCTTGCTAATGCTCAAACTGGGTGTCAGTAAGCTGGTTATTGCTTGCTAATTCTCAACCTGGGTGTCAGTGATCTGGTTATTGCTTGCTAATGCTCAAACTGGGTGTCAGTAAGCTGGTTATTGCTTGCTAATGCTCAAACTGTGTGTCGGTAAGCTGGTTATTTCTTGCTAATGCTTAAACTGGGTGTCAGTAAGTTGGTTATTGCTTGCTAATTCTCAAACTGGGTGTCGGTAAGCTGGTTATTGCTTGCTAATGCTCAAACTGGGTGTCGGTAAGCTGGTTATTGCTTGCTAATGCTCAAACTGGGTGTCAGTAAATGGTTACTGCTTACTAATGCTCAAACTGGGTGTCAGTAAGCTGGTTATTGCTTGCTAATGCTCAAACACGGAGTCAGTAAGCTGGTTATTGCTTACTAATGCTCAAACTGGGTGTCAGTAAGCTGGTTATTGCTTGCTAAAGCTCACACTGGGTGTCAGTAAGCTGGTTAATGCTTGCTAATGCTCAAACTGGGTGTCAGTAAGCTGGTTATTGCTTGCTAATGCTCAAACTGGGTGTCAGTAAGCTGGTTATTGCTTGGTAATGCTCAAACTGGGTGGCGGTAAGCTGGTTATTGCTTGCTAATGCTCAAACTGGATGTCAGTAAGCTGGTTATTGCTTGCTAATGCTCAAACTCGGTGTCAGTAAGCTGGTTATTGCTTGCTAATGCTCAAACTGGGTGTCGGTAAGCTGGTTATTGCTTGCTAATGCTCTAACTGGGTGTCAGTAAGCTGGTTATTGCTTGCTAATGCTCAAACTGGGTGTCAGTAAGCTGGTTATTGCTTGCTAATGCTCAATCTGGGAGTCGGTAAGCTGGTTATTGCTTGCCAATGCTCAAACTGGGTGTCAGTAAGCTGGTTATTGCTTGCTAATGCTCAAACTGGGTGTCAGTAAGCTGGTTATTGCTTGCTAATGCTCAAACTGGGTGTCAGAAAGCTGGTTATTGCTTGCTAATGCTTAAACTGGGTGACAGTAAGCTGGGTATTGCTTGCTAATTCTCAAACTGGGTGTCGTTAAGCTGGTTATTGCTTACTAATGCTCAAACTGGGTGTCAGTTAGCTGGTTATTGCTTGCTAATGCTCAAACTGGGTGTCAGTAATCTGGTTATTGCTTGCTAATGCTCAAACTGGGTGTCAGTAAGCGGGTTATTGCTTGCTAATGCTCAAACTGGGTGTCGGGAAGCTGGTTATTGCTTGCTAATTCTCAAACTGGGTGGTGGTAAGCTGGTTATTGCTTGCGAAAGCTCAAACTGGGTGTCAGTAAGCTGGTTATTGCTTGCTAATGCTCAAAAAGGCTGTCAGTAAGCTGGTTATTGCTTGCTAATGCTCAAACTGGGTATCGGTACGCTGGTTATTGCTTGCTAATGCTCAAACTGGGTGTCCGTAAGCTGGTTATTGCTTGCTAATTCTCAAACTGGGTGTCGGTAAGCTGGCTATTGCTTGCTAATGCTCAAACTGGGTGTCGGTAAGCTGGTTATTGTTTGCTAATGCTCAAACTGGGTGTCGGTAAGCTGGTTACTGCTTACTAATGCTCAAACTGGGTGTCAGTAAGCTGGTTATTGCTTGCTAATGCTCAAAATGGGTGTCAGGTAGCTGGTTATTGCTTGCTAATGCTCAAACTGGGTGTCAGTAAGCTGGTTATTGCTTGCTAATGCTCAAACTGGGTGTCAGTAAGCTGGTTATTGCTTGCTAATGCTCAAACTGGGTGGTGGTAAGCTGGTTATTGCTTGCTAATGCTCAAACTGGGTGTCAGTAAGCTGGTTATTGCATGCTAATGCTTAAACTGGGTGACAGTAAGCTGGTTATTGCTTGCTAATTCTCAAACTGGGTGTCGGTAAGCTGGTTATTGCTTGCTAATGCTCAAACTGGGTGTCAGCAAGCTGGTTATTGCTTGCTAATGCTCAAACTGGGTGTCAGTAATCTGGTTATTGCTTGCTAATGCTCAAACTGGGTGTCAGTAAGCTGGTTATTGCTTGCTAATGCTCAAACTGGGTGTCAGTAAGCTGGTTATTGCTTGCTAATGCTCAAACTGGGTGTCGGTAAGGTTATTGTTTGCTAATGCTCAAACTGGGTCTCAGTAAGCTGGTTCTTGCTTGCAAAAGCTCAAACTGGGTTTCGGTGAGCTGGTTATTGCTTGCTAATTCTCAAACTGGGTGTCGGTAAGCTGGTTATTGCTTGCTAATGCTCAAACTGGGTGTCAGTAAGCTGGTTATTGCTTGCTAATGCTCAAACTGGGTGTCAGTAAGCTGGTTATTGCTTGCTAATGCTCAAACTGGGTGTCAGTAAGCTGGTTATTGCTTGCTAATGCTCAAACTGGATGTCAGTAAGCTGGTTATTGCTTGCTAATGCTCAAACTGGGTGTCAGTTAGCTGGTTATTGCTTGCTAATGCTCAAACTGGGTGTCAGTAAGTTGCTTATTGCTTGCTAATGCTCTCACTGGGTGTCAGTAAGCTGGTTATTGCTTGCTAATGCTCAAACTGGATGTTAGTAAGCTGGTTATTGCTTGCTAATGCTCAATCTGGGTGTCGGTAAGCTGGTTATTGCTTGCCAATGCTCAAACTGGGTGTCAGTAAGCTGGTTATTGCTTGCTAATGCTCAAACTGGGTGTCAGTAAGCTGGTTATTGCTTGCTAATGCTTAAACTGGGTGACAGTAAGCTGGTTATTGCTTGCTAATTCTCAAACTGGGTGTCGTTAAGCTGGTTATTGCTTACTAATGCTCAAACTGGGTGTCAGTTATCTGGTTATTGCTTGCTAATGCTCAAACTGGGTGTCAGTAATCTGGTTATTGCTTGCTAATGCTCAAACTGGGTGTCAGTAAGCGGGTTATTGCTTGCTAATGCTCAAACTGGGTGTCAGTAAGCTGGTTATTGCTTGCTAATGCTCAAACTGGGTGTCGGTAAGCTGGTTATTGCTTGCTAATGCACAAACTGGGTGGCGGTAAGCTGGTTATTGCTTGCTAATACTCAAACTGGGTGTCAGTAAGCTGGTTATTGCTTGCTAATGCTCACACTGGGTGTCTGTAAGCTGGTTATTGCTTGCTAATGCTCAAACTGGGTGTCAGTAAGCTGGTTATTGCTTGCTAATGCTCAAACTGGGTGTCAGTAAGCTGGTTATTGCTTGCTAATGCACAAACTGGGTGTCAGTAAGCTGGTTATTGCTTGCTAATGCTCAAACTGGGTGTCAGTAAGCTGGTTATTGCTTGCTAATGCTCAAACTGGGTGTCGGGAAGCTGGTTATTGCTTGCTAATTCTCAAAGTGGGTGGTGGTAAGCTGGTTATTGCTTGCGAATGCTCAAACTGGGTGTCAGTAAGCTGGTTATTGCTTGCTAATACTCAAAAAGGCTGTCAGTAAGTTGGTTATTGCTTGCTAATGCTCAAACTGGGTATCGGAACGCTGGTTATTGCTTGCTAATGCTCAAACTGGGTGTCCGTAAGCTGGTTATTGCTTGCTAATTCTCAAACTGGGCGTCGGTAAGCTGGTTATTGCTTGCTAATGCTCAAACTGGGTGTCGGTAAGCTGGTTATTGCTTGCTAATGCTCAAAATGGGTGTCGGTAAGCTGGTTACTGCTTACTAATGCTCAAACTGGGTGTCAGTAAGCTGGTTATTGCTTGCTAATGCTCAAAATGGGTGTCAGGTAGCTGTTTATTGCTTGCTAATGCTCAAACTGGGTGTCAGTAAGCTGGTTATTGCTTGCTAATGCTCAAACTGGGTGTCGGTAAGCTGGTTATTGCTTGCTAATGCTCAAACTGGGTGTCAGTAAGCTGGTTATTGCATGCTAATGCTTAAACTGGGTGACAGTAAGCTGGTTATTGCTTGCTAATTCTCAAACTGGGTGTCGGTAAGCTGGTTATTGCTTGCTAATGCTCACACTGGGTGTCAGCAAGCTGGTTATTGCTTGCTAATGCTCAAACTGGGTGTCAGTAATCTGGTTATTGCTTGCTAATGCTCAAACTGGGTGTCAGTAAGCTGGTTATTGCTTGCTAATGCTCAAACTGGGTGTCAGTAAGCTGGTTATTGCTTGCTAATGCGTAAACTGGGTGTCAGTAAGCTGGTTATTGCTTGCTAGTGCTCAAACTGGGTGTCAGAAAGCTGGTTATTGCTTGCTAATGCTTAAACTGGGTGACAGTAAGCTGGGTATTGCTTGCTAATTCTCAAACTGGGTGTCGTTAAGCTGGTTATTGCTTACTAATGCTCAAACTGGGTGTCAGTTAGCTGGTTATTGCTTGCTAATGCTCAAACTGGGTGTCAGTAATCTGGTTATTGCTTGCTAATGCTCAAACTGGGTGTCAGTAAGCGGGTTATTGCTTGCTAATGCTCAAACTGGGTGTCGGGAAGCTGGTTATTGCTTGCTAATTCTCAAACTGGGTGGTGGTAAGCTGTTTATTGCTTGCGAAAGCTCAAACTGGGTGTCAGTTAGCTGGTTATTGCTTGCTAATGCTCAAAAAGGCTGTCAGTAAGCTGGTTATTGCTTGCTAATGCTCAAACTGGGTATCGGTACGCTGGTTATTGCTTGCTAATGCTCAAACTGGGTGTCCGTAAGCTGGTTATTGCTTGCTAATTCTCAAACTGGGTGTCGGTAAGCTGGTTATTGCTTGCTAATGCTCAAACTGGGTGTCGGTAAGCTGGTTATTGCTTGCTAATGCTCAAACTGGGTGTCGGTAAGCTGGTTACTGCTTACTAATGCTCAAACTGGGTGTCAGTAAGCTGGTTATTGCTTGCTAATGCTCAAAATGGGTGTCAGGTAGCTGGTTATTGCTTGCTAATGCTCAAACTGGGTGTCAGTAAGCTGGTTATTGCTTGCTAATGCTCAAACTGGGTGTCAGTAAGCTGGTTATTGCATGCTAATGCTTAAACTGGGTGACAGTAAGCTGGTTATTGCTTGCTAATTCTCAAACTGGGTGTCGGTAAGCTGGTTATTGCTTGCTAATGCTCAAACTGGGTGTCAGCAAGCTGGTTATTGCTTGCTAATGCTCAAACTGGGTGTCAGTAATCTGGTTATTGCTTGCTAATGCTCAAACTGGGTGTCAGTAAGCTGGTTATTGCTTGCTAATGCTCAAACTGGGTGTCCGTAAGCTGGTTATTGCTTGCTAATGCTCAAACTGGGTGTCGGTAAGGTTATTGTTTGCTAATGCTCAAACTGGGTCTCAGTAAGCTGGTTCTTGCTTGCTAATGCTCAAACTGGGTTTCGGTGAGCTGGTTATTGCTTGCTAATTCTCAAACTGGGTGTCGGTAAGCTGGTTATTGCTTGCTAATGCTCAAACTGGGTGTCAGTAAGCTGGTTTATGCTTGCTAATGCTCAAACTGGGTGTCAGTAAGCTGGTTATTGCTTGCTAATGCTCAAACTGGGTGTCAGTAAGCTGGTTATTGCTTGCTAATGCTCAAACTGGATGTCAGTAAGCTGGTTATTGCTTGCTAATGCTCAAACTGGGTGTCAGTTAGCTGGTTATTGCTTGCTAATGCTCAAACTGGGTGTCAGTAAGTTGGTTATTGCTTGCTAATGCTCTAACTGGGTGTCAGTAAGCTGGTTATTGCTTGCTAATGCTCAAACTGGATGTTAGTAAGCTGGTTATTGCTTGCTAATGCTCAATCTGGGTGTCGGTAAGCTGGATATTGCTTGCCAATGCTCAAACTGGGTGTCAGTAAGCTGGTTATTGCTTGCTAATGCTCAAACTGGGTGTCAGTAAGCTGGTTATTGCTTGCTAATGCTTAAACTGGGTGACAGTAAGCTGGTTATTGCTTGCTAATTCTCAAACTGGTGTCGTTAAGCTGGTTATTGCTTACTAATGCTCAAACTGGGTGTCAGTTATCTGGTTATTGCTTGCTAATGCTCAAACTGGGTGTCAGTAATCTGGTTATTGCTTGCTAATGCTCAAACTGGGTGTCAGTAAGCGGGTTATTGCTTGCTAATGCTCAAACTGGGTGTCAGTAAGCTGGTTATTGCTTGCTAATGCTCAAACTGGGTGTCGGTAAGCTGGTTATTGCTTGCTAATGCACAAACTGGGTGGCGGTAAGCTGGTTATTGCTTGCTAATACTCAAACTGTGTGTCAGTAAGCTGGTTATTGCTTGCTAATGCTCACACTGGGTGTCTGTAAGCTGGTTATTGCTTGCTAATGCTCAAACTGGGTGTCAGTAAGCTGGTTATTGCTTGCTAATGCTCAAACTGGGTGTCAGTAAGCTGGTTATTGCTTGCTAATGCACAAACTGGGTGTCAGTAAGCTGGTTATTGCTTGCTAATGCTCAAACTGGGTGTCGGTAAGCTGGTTATTGCTTGCTAATGCTCAAACTGGGTGTCGGGAAGCTGGTTATTGCTTGCTAATTCTCAAAGTGGGTGGTGGTAAGCTGGTTATTGCTTGCGAATGCTCAAACTGGGTGTCAGTAAGCTGGTTATTGCTTGCTAATACTCAAAAAGGCTGTCAGTAAGCTGGTATTGCTTGCTAATGCTCAAACTGGGTATCGGAACGCTGGTTATTGCTTGCTAATGCTCAAACTGGGTGTCCGTAAGCTGGTTATTGCTTGCTAATTCTCAAACTGGGCGTCGGTAAGCTGGTTATTGCTTGCTAATGCTCAAACTGGGTGTCGGTAAGCTGGTTATTGCTTGCTAATGCTCAAACTGGGTGTCGGTAAGCTGGTTACTGCTTACTAATGCTCAAACTGGGTGTCAGTAAGCTGGTTATTGCTTGCTAATGCTCAAAATGGGTGTCAGGTAGCTGGTTATTGCTTGCTAATGCTCAAACTGGGTGTCAGTAAGCTGGTTATTGCCTGCTAATGCTCAAACTGGGTGTCGGTAAGCTGGTTATTGCTTGCTAATGCTCAAACTGGGTGTCAGTAAGCTGGTTATTGCATGCTAATGCTTAAACTGGGTGACAGTAAGCTGGTTATTGCTTGCTAATTCTCAAACTGGGTGTCGGTAAGCTGGTTATTGCTTGCTAATGCTCACACTGGGTGTCAGCAAGCTGGTTATTGCTTGCTAATGCTCAAACTGGGTGTCAGTAATCTGGTTATTGCTTGCTAATGCTCAAACTGGGTGTCAGTAAGCTGGTTATTGCTTGCTAATGCTCAAACTGGGTGTCAGTAAGCTGGTTATTGCTTGCTAATGCGTAAACTGGGTGTCAGTAAGCTGGTTATTGCTTGCTAGTGCTCAAACTGGGTGTCAGTACGCTGGTTATTGCTTGCTAATTCTCAAACTGGGTGTCGGTAAGCTGGTTATTGCTTGCTAATGCTCAAACTGCGTGTCAGTAAGCTGGTTATTTCTTGCTAATTGCTCAAACTGGTTGTCAGAAATCTGGTTATTGCTTGCTAATGCTCAAACTGGGTGTCAGTAAGCTGGTTATTGCTTGCTAATGCTCAAACTGGGTGTCAGTAAGCTGGTTTTTTGCTTGCTAATGCTCAAACTGGGTGTTGGTAAGCTGGTTATTGTTTGCTAATGCTCAAACTGGGTGTCAGTAAGC
Source organism: Isurus oxyrinchus (assembly GCA_026770705.1). Lineage (NCBI taxonomy): Eukaryota > Metazoa > Chordata > Chondrichthyes > Lamniformes > Lamnidae > Isurus > Isurus oxyrinchus. The sequence goes on from JANJGN010001979.1 coordinate 73,511, forward strand.
TGGTTATTGCTTGCTAATGCTCAAACTGGGTGTCAGTAAGCTGGTAATTGCTTGCTAATGCTCAAACTGGGTGTCGGTAAGCTGGTTATTGCTTGCTAATTCTCAAACTGGGTGTCAGTAAGCTGGTTATTGCTTGCTAATGCTCAAACTGGGTGTCGGTAAGCTGGTTATTGCTTGCTAATGCTCAAACTGGGTGTCGGTAAGCTGGTTATTGCTTGCTAATGCTCAAACTGGGTGTCAGTAAGCTGGTTATTGCTTGCTAATGCTCAAACTGGGTGTCGGTAAGCTGGTTATTGCTTGCTAATGCTCAAACTGGGCGTCAGTAAGCTGGTTATTGCTTGCTAATGCTCAAAACTGGGTGTCAGTAAGCTGGTTATTGCTTGCTAATTCTCAACCTGGGTGTCAGTAATCTGGTTATTGCTTGCTAATGCTCAAAACTGGGTGTCAGTAAGCTGGTTATTGCTTGCTAATGCTCAAAACTGTGTGTCGGTAAGCTGGTTATTTCTTGCTAATGCTTAAACTGGGTGTCAGTAAGCTGGTTATTGCTTGCTAATTCTCAAACTGGGTGTCGGTAAGCTGGTTATTGCTTGCTAATGCTCAAACTGGGTGTCGGTAAGCTGTTTATTGCTTGCTAATGCTCAAACTGGGTGTCAGTAAATGGTTACTGCTTACTAATGCTCAAACTGGGTGTCAGTAAGCTGGTTATTGCTTGCTAATGCTCAAACACGGAGTCAGTAAGCTGGTTATTGCTTACTAATGCTCAAACTGGGTGTCAGTAAGCTGGTTATTGCTTGCTAAAGCTCACACTGGGTGTCAGTAAGCTGGTTATTGCTTGCTAATGCTCAAACTGGGTGTCAGTAAGCTGGTTATTGCTTGCTAATGCTCAAACTGGGTGTCAGTAAGCTGGTTATTGCTTGGTAATGCTCAAACTGGGTGGCGGTAAGCTGGTTATTGCTTGCTAATGCTCAAACTGGATGTCAGTAAGCTGGTTATTGCTTGCTAATGCTCAAACTGGGTGTCAGTAAGCTGGTTATTGCTTGCTAATGCTCAAACTGGGTGTCGGTAAGCTGGTTATTGCTTGCTAATGCTCTAACTGGGTGTCAGTAAGCTGGTTATTGCTTGCTAATGCTCAAACTGGGTGTCAGTAAGCTGGTTATTGCTTGCTAATGCTCAATCTGGGAGTCGGTAAGCTGGTTATTGCTTGCCAATGCTCAAACTGGGTGTCAGTAAGCTGGTTATTGCTTGCTAATGCTCAAACTGGGTGTCAGTAAGCTGGTTATTGCTTGCTAATGCTCAAACTGGGTGTCAGAAAGCTGGTTATTGCTTGCTAATGCTTAAACTGGGTGACAGTAAGCTGGGTATTGCTTGCTAATTCTCAAACTGGGTGTCGTTAAGCTGGTTATTGCTTACTAATGCTCAAACTGGGTGTCAGTTAGCTGGTTATTGCTTGCTAATGCTCAAACTGGGTGTCAGTAATCTGGTTATTGCTTGCTAATGCTCAAACTGGGTGTCAGTAAGCGGGTTATTGCTTGCTAATGCTCAAACTGGGTGTCGGGAAGCTGGTTATTGCTTGCTAATTCTCAAACTGGGTGGTGGTAAGCTGGTTATTGCTTGCGAAAGCTCAAACTGGGTGTCAGTAAGCTGGTTATTGCTTGCTAATGCTCAAAAAGTCTGTCAGTAAGCTGGTTATTGCTTGCTAATGCTCAAACTGGGTATCGGTACGCTGGTTATTGCTTGCTAATGCTCAAACTGGGTGTCCGTAAGCTGGTTATTGCTTGCTAATTCTCAAACTGGGTGTCGGTAAGCTGGTTATTGCTTGCTAATGCTCAAACTGGGTGTCGGTAAGCTGGTTATTGCTTGCTAATGCTCAAACTGGGTGTCGGTAAGCTGGTTACTGCTTACTAATGCTCAAACTGGGTGTCAGTAAGCTGGTTATTGCTTGCTAATGCTCAAAATGGGTGTCAGGTAGCTGGTTATTGCTTGCTAATGCTCAAACTGGGTGTCAGTAAGCTGGTTATTGCTTGCTAATGCTCAAACTGGGTGTCAGTAAGCTGGTTATTGCTTGCTAATGCTCAAACTGGGTGTCGGTAAGCTGGTTATTGCTTGCTAATGCTCAAACTGGGTGTCAGTAAGCTGGTTATTGCATGCTAATGCTTAAACTGGGTGACAGTAAGCTGGTTATTGCTTGCTAATTCTCAAACTGGGTGTCGGTAAGCTGGTTATTGCTTGCTAATGCTCAAACTGGGTGTCAGCAAGCTGGTTATTGCTTGCTAATGCTCAAACTGGGTGTCAGTAATCTGGTTATTGCTTGCTAATGCTCAAACTGGGTGTCAGTAAGCTGGTTATTGCTTGCTAATGCTCAAACTGGGTGTCAGTAAGCTGGTTATTGCTTGCTAATGCTCAAACTGGGTGTCGGTAAGGTTATTGTTTGCTAATGCTCAAACTGGGTCTCAGTAAGCTGGTTCTTGCTTGCAAAAGCTCAAACTGGGTTTCGGTGAGCTGGTTATTGCTTGCTAATTCTCAAACTGGGTGTCGGTAAGCTGGTTATTGCTTGCTAATGCTCAAACTGGGTGTCAGTAAGCTGGTTATTGCTTGCTAATGCTCAAACTGGGTGTCAGTAAGCTGGTTATTGCTTGCTAATGCTCAAACTGGGTGTCAGTAAGCTGGTTATTGCTTGCTAATGCTCAAACTGGATGTCAGTAAGCTGGTTATTGCTTGCTAATGCTCAAACTGGGTGTCAGTTAGCTGGTTATTGCTTGCTAATGCTCAAACTGGGTGTCAGTAAGTTGGTTATTGCTTGCTAATGCTCTAACTGGGTGTCAGTAAGCTGGTTATTGCTTGCTAATGCTCAAACTGGATGTTAGTAAGCTGGTTATTGCTTGCTAATGCTCAATCTGGGTGTCGGTAAGCTGGTTATTGCTTGCCAATGCTCAAACTAGGTGTCAGTAAGCTGGTTATTGCTTGCTAATGCTCAAACTGGGTGTCAGTAAGCTGGTTATTGCTTGCTAATGCTTAAACTGGGTGACAGTAAGCTGGTTATTGCTTGCTAATTCTCAAACTGGGTGTCGTTAAGCTGGTTATTGCTTACTAATGCTCAAACTGGGTGTCAGTTATCTGGTTATTGCTTGCTAATGCTCAAACTGGGTGTCAGTAATCTGGTTATTGCTTGCTAATGCTCAAACTGGGTGTCAGTAAGCGGGTTATTGCTTGCTAATGCTCAAACTGGGTGTCAGTAAGCTGGTTATTGCTTGCTAATGCTCAAACTGGGTGTCGGTAAGCTGGTTATTGCTTGCTAATGCACAAACTGGGTGGCGGTAAGCTGGTTATTGCTTGCTAATACTCAAACTGGGTGTCAGTAAGCTGGTTATTGCTTGCTAATGCTCACACTGGGTGTCTGTAAGCTGGTTATTGCTTGCTAATGCTCAAACTGGGTGTCAGTAAGCTGGTTATTGCTTGCTAATGCTCAAACTGGGTGTCAGTAAGCTGGTTATTGCTTGCTAATGCACAAACTGGGTGTCAGTAAGCTGGTTATTGCTTGCTAAAGCTCAAACTGGGTGTCAGTAAGCTGGTTATTGCTTGCTAATGCTCAAACTGGGTGTCGGGAAGCTGGTTATTGCTTGCTAATGCTCAAACTGGGTGTCGGTAAGCTGGTTACTGCTTACTAATGCTCAAACTGGGTGTCAGTAAGCTGGTTATTGCTTGCTAATGCTCAAAATGGGTGTCAGGTAGCTGGTTATTGCTTGCTAATGCTCAAACTGGGTGTCAGTAAGCTGGTTATTGCTTGCTAATGCTCAAACTGGGTGTCAGTAAGCTGGTTATTGCATGCTAATGCTTAAACTGGGTGACAGTAAGCTGGTTATTGCTTGCTAATTCTCAAACTGGGTGTCGGTAAGCTGGTTATTGCTTGCTAATGCTCAAACTGGGTGTCAGCAAGCTGGTTATTGCTTGCTAATGCTCAAACTGGGTGTCAGTAATCTGGTTATTGCTTGCTAATGCTCAAACTGGGTGTCAGTAAGCTGGTTATTGCTTGCTAATGCTCAAACTGGGTGTCCGTAAGCTGGTTATTGCTTGCTAATGCTCAAACTGGGTGTCGGTAAGGTTATTGTTTGCTAATGCTCAAACTGGGTCTCAGTAAGCTGGTTCTTGCTTGCTAATGCTCAAACTGGGTTTCGGTGAGCTGGTTATTGCTTGCTAATTCTCAAACTGGGTGTCGGTAAGCTGGTTATTGCTTGCTAATGCTCAAACTGGGTGTCAGTAAGCTGGTTTATGCTTGCTAATGCTCAAACTGGGTGTCAGTAAGCTGGTTATTGCTTGCTAATGCTCAAACTGGGTGTCAGTAAGCTGGTTATTGCTTGCTAATGCTCAAACTGGATGTCAGTAAGCTGGTTATTGCTTGCTAATGCTCAAACTGGGTGTCAGTTAGCTGGTTATTGCTTGCTAATGCTCAAACTGGGTGTCAGTAAGTTGGTTATTGCTTGCTAATGCTCTAACTGGGTGTCAGTAAGCTGGTTATTGCTTGCTAATGCTCAAACTGGATGTTAGTAAGCTGGTTATTGCTTGCTAATGCTCAATCTGGGTGTCGGTAAGCTGGATATTGCTTGCCAATGCTCAAACTGGGTGTCAGTAAGCTGGTTATTGCTTGCTAATGCTCAAACTGGGTGTCAGTAAGCTGGTTATTGCTTGCTAATGCTTAAACTGGGTGACAGTAAGCTGGTTATTGCTTGCTAATTCTCAAACTGGGTGTCGTTAAGCTGGTTATTGCTTACTAATGCTCAAACTGGGTGTCAGTTATCTGGTTATTGCTTGCTAATGCTCAAACTGGGTGTCAGTAATCTGGTTATTGCTTGCTAATGCTCAAACTGGGTGTCAGTAAGCGGGTTATTGCTTGCTAATGCTCAAACTGGGTGTCAGTAAGCTGGTTATTGCTTGCTAATGCTCAAACTGGGTGTCGGTAAGCTGGTTATTGCTTGCTAATGCACAAACTGGGTGGCGGTAAGCTGGTTATTGCTTGCTAATACTCAAACTGTGTGTCAGTAAGCTGGTTATTGCTTGCTAATGCTCACACTGGGTGTCTGTAAGCTGGTTATTGCTTGCTAATGCTCAAACTGGGTGTCAGTAAGCTGGTTATTGCTTGCTAATGCTCAAACTGGGTGTCAGTAAGCTGGTTATTGCTTGCTAATGCACAAACTGGGTGTCAGTAAGCTGGTTATTGCTTGCTAATGCTCAAACTGGGTGTCGGTAAGCTGGTTATTGCTTGCTAATGCTCAAACTGGGTGTCGGGAAGCTGGTTATTGCTTGCTAATTCTCAAAGTGGGTGGTGGTAAGCTGGTTATTGCTTGCGAATGCTCAAACTGGGTGTCAGTAAGCTGGTTATTGCTTGCTAATACTCAAAAAGGCTGTCAGTAAGCTGGTTATTGCTTGCTAATGCTCAAACTGGGTATCGGAACGCTGGTTATTGCTTGCTAATGCTCAAACTGGGTGTCCGTAAGCTGGTTATTGCTTGCTAATTCTCAAACTGGGCGTCGGTAAGCTGGTTATTGCTTGCTAATGCTCAAACTGGGTGTCGGTAAGCTGGTTATTGCTTGCTAATGCTCAAACTGGGTGTCGGTAAGCTGGTTACTGCTTACTAATGCTCAAACTGGGTGTCAGTAAGCTGGTTATTGCTTGCTAATGCTCAAAATGGGTGTCAGGTAGCTGGTTATTGCTTGCTAATGCTCAAACTGGGTGTCAGTAAGCTGGTTATTGCCTGCTAATGCTCAAACTGGGTGTCGGTAAGCTGGTTATTGCTTGCTAATGCTCAAACTGGGTGTCAGTAAGCTGGTTATTGCATGCTAATGCTTAAACTGGGTGACAGTAAGCTGGTTATTGCTTGCTAATTCTCAAACTGGCTGTCGGTAAGCTGGTTATTGCTTGCTAATGCTCACACTGGGTGTCAGCAAGCTGGTTATTGCTTGCTAATGCTCAAACTGGGTGTCAGTAATCTGGTTATTGCTTGCTAATGCTCAAACTGGGTGTCAGTAAGCTGGTTATTGCTTGCTAATGCTCAAACTGGGTGTCAGTAAGCTGGTTATTGCTTGCTAATGCGTAAACTGGGTGTCAGTAAGCTGGTTATTGCTTGCTAGTGCTCAAACTGGGTGTCAGTACGCTGGTTATTGCTTGCTAATTCTCAAACTGGGTGTCGGTAAGCTGGTTATTGCTTGCTAATGCTCAAACTGCGTGTCAGTAAGCTGGTTATTTCTTGCTAATGCTCAAACTGGTTGTCAGAAATCTGGTTATTGCTTGCTAATGCTCAAACTGGGTGTCAGTAAGCTGGTTATTGCTTGCTAATGCTCAAACTGGGTGTCAGTAAGCTGGTTTTTGCTTGCTAATGCTCAAACTGGGTGTTGGTAAGCTGGTTATTGTTTGCTAATGCTCAAACTGGGTGTCAGTAAGCTGGTTATTGCTTGCTAATGCTCAAACTGGGTGTCAGTAAGCTGGTAATTGCTTGCTAATGCTCAAACTGGGTGTCGGTAAGCTGGTTATTGCTTGCTAATTCTCAAACTGGGTGTCAGTAAGCTGGTTATTGCTTGCTAATGCTCAAACTGGGTGTCGGTAAGCTGGTTATTGCTTGCTAATGCTCAAACTGGGTGTCGGTAAGCTGGTTATTGCTTGCTAATGCTCAAACTGGGTGTCAGTAAGCTGGTTATTGCTTGCTAATGCTCAAACTGGGTGTCGGTAAGCTGGTTATTGCTTGCTAATGCTCAAACTGGGCGTCAGTAAGCTGGTTATTGCTTGCTAATGCTCAAACTGGGTGTCAGTAAGCTGGTTATTGCTTGCTAATTCTCAACCTGGGTGTCAGTAATCTGGTTATTGCTTGCTAATGCTCAAACTGGGTGTCAGTAAGCTGGTTATTGCTTGCTAATGCTCAAACTGTGTGTCGGTAAGCTGGTTATTTCTTGCTAATGCTTAAACTGGGTGTCAGTAAGCTGGTTATTGCTTGCTAATTCTCAAACTGGGTGTCGGTAAGCTGGTTATTGCTTGCTAATGCTCAAACTGGGTGTCGGTAAGCTGTTTATTGCTTGCTAATGCTCAAACTGGGTGTCAGTAAATGGTTACTGCTTACTAATGCTCAAACTGGGTGTCAGTAAGCTGGTTATTGCTTGCTAATGCTCAAACACGGAGTCAGTAAGCTGGTTATTGCTTACTAATGCTCAAACTGGGTGTCAGTAAGCTGGTTATTGCTTGCTAAAGCTCACACTGGGTGTCAGTAAGCTGGTTATTGCTTGCTAATGCTCAAACTGGGTGTCAGTAAGCTGGTTATTGCTTGCTAATGCTCAAACTGGGTGTCAGTAAGCTGGTTATTGCTTGGTAATGCTCAAACTGGGTGGCGGTAAGCTGGTTATTGCTTGCTAATGCTCAAACTGGATGTCAGTAAGCTGGTTATTGCTTGCTAATGCTCAAACTGGGTGTCAGTAAGCTGGTTATTGCTTGCTAATGCTCAAACTGGGTGTCGGTAAGCTGGTTATTGCTTGCTAATGCTCTAACTGGGTGTCAGTAAGCTGGTTATTGCTTGCTAATGCTCAAACTGGGTGTCAGTAAGCTGGTTATTGCTTGCTAATGCTCAATCTGGGAGTCGGTAAGCTGGTTATTGCTTGCCAATGCTCAAACTGGGTGTCAGTAAGCTGGTTATTGCTTGCTAATGCTCAAACTGGGTGTCAGTAAGCTGGTTATTGCTTGCTAATGCTCAAACTGGGTGTCAGAAAGCTGGTTATTGCTTGCTAATGCTTAAACTGGGTGACAGTAAGCTGGGTATTGCTTGCTAATTCTCAAACTGGGTGTCGTTAAGCTGGTTATTGCTTACTAATGCTCAAACTGGGTGTCAGTTAGCTGGTTATTGCTTGCTAATGCTCAAACTGGGTGTCAGTAATCTGGTTATTGCTTGCTAATGCTCAAACTGGGTGTCAGTAAGCGGGTTATTGCTTGCTAATGCTCAAACTTGGTGTCGGGAAGCTGGTTATTGCTTGCTAATTCTCAAACTGGGTGGTGGTAAGCTGGTTATTGCTTGCGAAAGCTCAAACTGGGTGTCAGTAAGCTGGTTATTGCTTGCTAATGCTCAAAAAGTCTGTCAGTAAGCTGGTTATTGCTTGCTAATGCTCAAACTGGGTATCGGTACGCTGGTTATTGCTTGCTAATGCTCAAACTGGGTGTCCGTAAGCTGGTTATTGCTTGCTAATTCTCAAACTGGGTGTCGGTAAGCTGGTTATTGCTTGCTAATGCTCAAACTGGGTGTCGGTAAGCTGGTTATTGCTTGCTAATGCTCAAACTGGGTGTCGGTAAGCTGGTTACTGCTTACTAATGCTCAAACTGGGTGTCAGTAAGCTGGTTATTGCTTGCTAATGCTCAAAATGGGTGTCAGGTAGCTGGTTATTGCTTGCTAATGCTCAAACTGGGTGTCAGTAAGCTGGTTATTGCTTGCTAATGCTCAAACTGGGTGTCAGTAAGCTGGTTATTGCTTGCTAATGCTCAAACTGGGTGTCGGTAAGCTGGTTATTGCTTGCTAATGCTCAAACTGGGTGTCAGTAAGCTGGTTATTGCATGCTAATGCTTAAACTGGGTGACAGTAAGCTGGTTATTGCTTGCTAATTCTCAAACTGGGTGTCGGTAAGCTGGTTATTGCTTGCTAATGCTCAAACTGGGTGTCAGCAAGCTGGTTATTGCTTGCTAATGCTCAAACTGGGTGTCAGTAATCTGGTTATTGCTTGCTAATGCTCAAACTGGGTGTCAGTAAGCTGGTTATTGCTTGCTAATGCTCAAACTGGGTGTCAGTAAGCTGGTTATTGCTTGCTAATGCTCAAACTGGGTGTCGGTAAGGTTATTGTTTGCTAATGCTCAAACTGGGTCTCAGTAAGCTGGTTCTTGCTTGCAAAAGCTCAAACTGGGTTTCGGTGAGCTGGTTATTGCTTGCTAATTCTCAAACTGGGTGTCGGTAAGCTGGTTATTGCTTGCTAATGCTCAAACTGGGTGTCAGTAAGCTGGTTATTGCTTGCTAATGCTCAAACTGGGTGTCAGTAAGCTGGTTATTGCTTGCTAATGCTCAAACTGGGTGTCAGTAAGCTGGTTATTGCTTGCTAATGCTCAAACTGGATGTCAGTAAGCTGGTTATTGCTTGCTAATGCTCAAACTGGGTGTCAGTTAGCTGGTTATTGCTTGCTAATGCTCAAACTGGGTGTCAGTAAGTTGGTTATTGCTTGCTAATGCTCTAACTGGGTGTCAGTAAGCTGGTTATTGCTTGCTAATGCTCAAACTGGATGTTAGTAAGCTGGTTATTGCTTGCTAATGCTCAATCTGGGTGTCGGTAAGCTGGTTATTGCTTGCCAATGCTCAAACTAGGTGTCAGTAAGCTGGTTATTGCTTGCTAATGCTCAAACTGGGTGTCAGTAAGCTGGTTATTGCTTGCTAATGCTTAAACTGGGTGACAGTAAGCTGGTTATTGCTTGCTAATTCTCAAACTGGGTGTCGTTAAGCTGGTTATTGCTTACTAATGCTCAAACTGGGTGTCAGTTATCTGGTTATTGCTTGCTAATGCTCAAACTGGGTGTCAGTAATCTGGTTATTGCTTGCTAATGCTCAAACTGGGTGTCAGTAAGCGGGTTATTGCTTGCTAATGCTCAAACTGGGTGTCAGTAAGCTGGTTATTGCTTGCTAATGCTCAAACTGGGTGTCGGTAAGCTGGTTATTGCTTGCTAATGCACAAACTGGGTGGCGGTAAGCTGGTTATTGCTTGCTAATACTCAAACTGGGTGTCAGTAAGCTGGTTATTGCTTGCTAATGCTCACACTGGGTGTCTGTAAGCTGGTTATTGCTTGCTAATGCTCAAACTGGGTGTCAGTAAGCTGGTTATTGCTTGCTAATGCTCAAACTGGGTGTCAGTAAGCTGGTTATTGCTTGCTAATGCACAAACTGGGTGTCAGTAAGCTGGTTATTGCTTGCTAAAGCTCAAACTGGGTGTCAGTAAGCTGGTTATTGCTTGCTAATGCTCAAACTGGGTGTCGGGAAGCTGGTTATTGCTTGCTAATTCTCAAAGTGGGTGGTGGTAAGCTGGTTATTGCTTGCGAATGCTCAAACTGGGTGTCAGTAAGCTGGTTATTGCTTGCTAATACTCAAAAAGGCTGTCAGTAAGTTGGTTATTGCTTGCTAATGCTCAAACTGGGTATCGGAACGCTGGTTATTGCTTGCTAATGCTCAAACTGGGTGTCCGTAAGCTGGTTATTGCTTGCTAATTCTCAAACTGGGCGTCGGTAAGCTGGTTATTGCTTGCTAATGCTCAAACTGGGTGTCGGTAAGCTGGTTATTGCTTGCTAATGCTCAAAATGGGTGTCGGTAAGCTGGTTACTGCTTACTAATGCTCAAACTGGGTGTCAGTAAGCTGGTTATTGCTTGCTAATGCTCAAAATGGGTGTCAGGTAGCTGTTTATTGCTTGCTAATGCTCAAACTGGGTGTCAGTAAGCTGGTTATTGCTTGCTAATGCTCAAACTGGGTGTCGGTAAGCTGGTTATTGCTTGCTAATGCTCAAACTGGGTGTCAGTAAGCTGGTTATTGCATGCTAATGCTTAAACTGGGTGACAGTAAGCTGGTTATTGCTTGCTAATTCTCAAACTGGGTGTCGGTAAGCTGGTTATTGCTTGCTAATGCTCACACTGGGTGTCAGCAAGCTGGTTATTGCTTGCTAATGCTCAAACTGGGTGTCAGTAATCTGGTTATTGCTTGCTAATGCTCAAACTGGGTGTCAGTAAGCTGGTTATTGCTTGCTAATGCTCAAACTGGGTGTCAGTAAGCTGGTTATTGCTTGCTAATGCGTAAACTGGGTGTCAGTAAGCTGGTTATTGCTTGCTAGTGCTCAAACTGGGTGTCAGTACGCTGGTTATTGCTTGCTAATTCTCAAACTGGGTGTCGGTAAGCTGGTTATTGCTTGCTAATGCTCAAACTGCGTGTCAGTAAGCTGGTTATTTCTTGCTAATGCTCAAACTGGGTGTCAGAAATCTGGTTATTGCTTGCTAATGCTCAAACTGGGTGTCAGTAAGCTGGTTATTGCTTGCTAATGCTCAAACTGGGTGTCAGTAAGCTGGTTTTTGCTTGCTAATGCTCAAACTGGGTGTTGGTAAGCTGGTTATTGTTTGCTAATGCTCAAACTGGGTGTCAGTAAGCTGGTTATTGCTTGCTAATGCTCAAACTGGGTGTCAGTAAGCTGGTAATTGCTTGCTAATGCTCAAACTGGGTGTCGGTAAGCTGGTTATTGCTTGCTAATTCTCAAACTGGGTGTCAGTAAGCTGGTTATTGCTTGCTAATGCTCAAACTGGGTGTCGGTAAGCTGGTTATTGCTTGCTAATGCTCAAACTGGGTGTCGGTAAGCTGGTTATTGCTTGCTAATGCTCAAACTGGGTGTCAGTAAGCTGGTTACTGCTTACTAATGCTCAAGCTGGGTGTCAGTAAGCTGGTTATTGCTTGCTAATGCTCAAACTGGGTGTCGGTAAGCTGGTTATTGCTTGCTAATTCTCAAACTGGGCGTCAGTAAGCTGGTTATTGCTTGCTAATGCTCAAACTGGGTGTCAGTAAGCTGGTTATTGCTTGCTAATTCTCAAACTGGGTGTCGGGAAGCTGGTTATTGCTTGCTAATGCTCAAACTGGGTGTCAGTAAGCTGGTTATTGCTTGGTAATGCTCAAACTGGGTGGCGGTAAGCTGGTTATTGCTTGCTAATGCACAAACTGGGTGTCAGTAAGCTGGTTATTGCTTGCTAATGCTCAAACTGGGTGTCAGTAAGCTGGTTATTGCTTGCTAATGCTCAAACCGGGTGTCGGGAAGCTGGTTATTGCTTGCTAATGCTCAAACTGGGTGGTGGTAAGCTGGTTATTGCTTGCGAATGCTCAAACTGGGTGTCAGTAAGCTGGTTATTGCTTGCTAATGCTCAAACTGGGTGTCTGTAAGCTGGTTATTGCTTGCTAATTCTCAAACTGGGTGTCGGTAAGCTGGTTATTGCTTGCTAATGCTCAAACTGGGTGTCGGTAAGCTGGTTATTGCTTGCTAATGCTCAAACTGGGTGTCAGTAAGCTGGTTATTGCTTGCTAATGCTCAAACTGGGTGTCAGTAAGCTGGTTATTGCTTGCTAATGCTCAAACTGGGTGTCGGTAAGGTTATTGTTTGCTAATGCTCAAACTGGGTCTCAGTAAGCAGGTTCTTGCTTGCTAATGCTCAAACTGGGTTTCGGTGAGCTGGTTATTGCTTGCTAATGCTCAAACTGGGTGTCGGTAAGCTGGTTATTGCTTGCTAATGCTCAAACTGGGTGTCAGTAAGCTGGTTATTGCTTGCTAATGCTCAAACTGGGTGTCAGTAAGCTGGTTATTGCTTGCTAATGCTCAAACTGGGTGTCAGTAAGCTGGTTATTGCTTGCTAATGCTCAAACTGGATGTCAGTAAGCTGGTTATTGCTTGCTAATGCTCAAAACTGGGTGTCAGTTAGCTGGTTATTGCTTGCTAATGCTCAAACTGGGTGTCAGTAAGTTGGTTATTGCTTGCTAATGCTCTAACTGGGTGACAGGAAGCTGGTTATTGCTTGCTAATTCTCAAACTGGGTGTCGTTAAGCTGGTTATTGCTTACTAATGCTCAAACTGGGTGTCAGTTATCTGGTTATTGCTTGCTAATGCTCAAACTGGGTGTCAGTAATCTGGTTATTGCTTGCTAATGCTCAAACTGGGTGTCAGTAAGCGGGTTATTGCTTGCTAATGCTCAAACTGGGTGTCAGTAAGCTGGTTATTGCTTGCTAATGCTCAAACTGGGTGTCGGTAAGCTGGTTATTGCTTGCTAATGCACAAACTGGGTGGCGGTAAGCTGGTTATTGCTTGCTAATACTCAAACTGGGTGTCAGTAAGCTGGTTATTGCTTGCTAATGCTCACACTGGGTGTCTGTAAGCTGGTTATTGCTTGCTAATGCTCAAACTGGGTGTCAGTAAGCTGGTTATTGCTTGCTAATGCTCAAACTGGGTGTCAGTAAGCTGGTTATTGCTTGCTAATGCACAAACTGGGTGTCAGTAAGCTGGTTATTGCTTGCTAATGCTCAAACTGGGTGTCAGTAAGCTGGTTATTGCTTGCTAATGCTCAAACTGGGTGTCGGGAAGCTGGTTATTGCTTGCTAATTCTCAAAGTGGGTGGTGGTAAGCTGGTTATTGCTTGCGAATGCTCAAACTGGGTGTCAGTAAGCTGGTTATTGCTTGCTAATACTCAAAAAGGCTGTCAGTAAGCTGGTTATTGCTTGCTAATGCTCAAACTGGGTATCGGAACGCTGGTTATTGCTTGCTAATGCTCAAACTGGGTGTCCGTAAGCTGGTTATTGCTTGCTAATTCTCAAACTGGGCGTCGGTAAGCTGGTTATTGCTTGCTAATGCTCAAACTGGGTGTCGGTAAGCTGGTTATTGCTTGCTAATGCTCAAACTGGGTGTCGGTAAGCTGGTTACTGCTTACTAATGCTCAAACTGGGTGTCAGTAAGCTGGTTATTGCTTGCTAATGCTCAAAATGGGTGTCAGGTAGCTGTTTATTGCTTGCTAATGCTCAAACTGGGTGTCAGTAAGCTGGTTATTGCTTGCTAATGCTCAAACTGGGTGTCGGTAAGCTGGTTATTGCTTGCTAATGCTCAAACTGGGTGTCAGTAAGCTGGTTATTGCATGCTAATGCTTAAACTGGGTGACAGTAAGCTGGTTATTGCTTGCTAATTCTCAAACTGGGTGTCGGTAAGCTGGTTATTGCTTGCTAATGCTCACAATGGGTGTCAGCAAGCTGGTTATTGCTTGCTAATGCTCATACTGGGTGTCAGTAATCTGGTTATTGCTTGCTAATGCTCAAACTGGGTGTCAGTAAGCTGGTTATTGCTTGCTAATGCGTAAACAGGGTGTCAGTAAGCTGGTTATTGCTTGCTAGTGCTCAAACTGGGTGTCAGTACGCTGGTTATTGCTTGCTAATTCTCAAACTGGGTGTCGGTAAGCTGGTTATTGCTTGCTAATGCTCAAACTGCGTGTCAGTAAGCTGGTTATTTCTTGCTAATGCTCAAACTGGGTGTCAGAAATCTGGTTATTGCTTGCTAATGCTCAAACTGGGTGTCAGTAAGCTGGTTATTGCTTGCTAATGCTCAAACTGGGTGTCAGTAAGCTGGTTTTTGCTTGCTAATGCTCAAACTGGGTGTCAGTAAGCTGGTTATTGTTTGCTAATGCTCAAACTGGGTGTCAGTAAGCTGGTTATTGCTTGCTAATGCTCAAACTGGGTGTCAGTAAGCTGGTAATTGCTTGCTAATGCTCAAACTGGGTGTCGGTAAGCTGGTTATTGCTTGCTAATTCTCAAACTGGGTGTCAGTAAGCTGGTTATTGCTTGCCAATGCTCAAACTGGGTGTCGGTAAGCTGGTTATTGCTTGCTAATGCTCAAACTGGGTGTCGGTAAGCTGGTTATTGCTTGCTAATGCTCAAACTGGGTGTCAGTAAGCTGGTTACTGCTTACTAATGCTCAAGCTGGGTGTCAGTAAGCTGGTTATTGCTTGCTAATGCTCAAACTGGGTGTCGGTAAGCTGGTTATTGCTTGCTAATTCTCAAACTGGGCGTCAGTAAGCTGGTTATTGCTTGCTAATGCTCAAACTGGGTGTCAGTAAGCTGGTTATTGCTTGCTAATTCTCAAACTGGGTGTCATTAAGCTGGTTATTGCTTGCTAATGCTCAAACTGGGTGTCAGTAAGCTGGTTATTGCTTGGTAATGCTCAAACTGGGTGGCGGTAAGCTGGTTATTGCTTGCTAATGCACAAACTGGGTGTCAGTAAGCTGGTTATTGCTTGCTAATGCTCAAACTGGGTGTCAGTAAGCTGGTTATTGCTTGCTAATGCTCAAACCGGGTGTCGGGAAGCTGGTTATTGCTTGCTAATGTTCAAACTGGGTGGTGGTAAGCTGGTTATTGCTTGCGAATGCTCAAACTGGGTGTCAGTAAGCTGGTTATTGCTTGCTAATGCTCAAACTGGGTGTCCGTAAGCTGGTTATTGCTTGCTAATTCTCAAACTGGGTGTCGGTAAGCTGGTTATTGCTTGGTAATGCTCAACTGGGTGTCGGTAAGCTGGTTATTGCTTGCTAATTCTCAAACTGGGTGTCGGTAAGCTGGTTACTGCTTACTAATGCTCAAACTGGGTGTCAGTAAGCTGGTTATTGCTTGCTAATGCTCAAAATGGGTGTCAGGTAGCTGGTTATTGCTTGCTAATGCTCAAACTGGGTGTCAGTAAGCTGGTTATTGCTTGCTAATGCTCAAACTGGGTGTCAGTAAGCTGGTTATTGCTTGCTAATGCTCAAACAGGGTGTCGGTAAGCTGGTTATTGCTTGCTAATGCTCAAACTGGGTGTCAGTAAGCTGGTTATTGCATGCTAATGCTTAAACTGGGTGACAGTAAGCTGGTTATTGCTTGCCAATTCTCAAACTGGGTGTCGGTAAGCTGGTTATTGCTTGCTAATGCTCAAACTGGGTGTCAGCAAGCTGGTTATTGCTTGCTAATGCTCAAACTGGGTGTCAGTAATCTGGTTATTGCTTGCTAATGCTCAAACTGGGTGTCAGTAAGCTGGTTATTGCTTGCTAATGCTCACACTGGGTGTCTGTAAGCTGGTTATTGCTTGCTAATGCTCAAACTGGGTGTCAGTAAGCTGGTTATTGCTTGCTAATGCTCAAACTGGGTGTCAGTAAGCTGGTTATTGCTTGCTAATGCACAAACTGGGTGTCAGTAAGCTGGTTATTGCTTGCTAATGCTCAAACTGGGTGTCAGTAAGCTGGTTATTGCTTGCTAATGCTCAAACTGGGTGTCGGGAAGCTGGTTATTGCTTGCTAATTCTCAAAGTGGGTGGTGGTAAGCTGGTTATTGCTTGCGAATGCTCAAACTGGGTGTCAGTAAGCTGGTTATTGCTTGCTAATACTCAAAAAGGCTGTCAGTAAGCTGGTTATTGCTTGCTAATGCTCAAACTGGGTATCGGAACGCTGGTTATTGCTTGCTAATGCTCAAACTGGGTGTCCGTAAGCTGGTTATTGCTTGCTAATTCTCAAACTGGGCGTCGGTAAGCTGGTTATTGCTTGCTAATGCTCAAACTGGGTGTCGGTAAGCTGGTTATTGCTTGCTAATGCTCAAAATGGGTGTCGGTAAGCTGGTTACTGCTTACTAATGCTCAAACTGGGTGTCAGTAAGCTGGTTATTGCTTGCTAAACTCAAAATGGGTGTCAGGTA
Organism: Isurus oxyrinchus; assembly: GCA_026770705.1. NCBI lineage: Eukaryota > Metazoa > Chordata > Chondrichthyes > Lamniformes > Lamnidae > Isurus > Isurus oxyrinchus. The sequence goes on from JANJGN010001979.1 coordinate 89,774, forward strand.
GCTGTTTATTGCTTGCTAATGCTCAAACTGGGTGTCAGTAAGCTGGTTATTGCTTGCTAATGCTCAAACTGGGTGTCGGTAAGCTGGTTATTGCTTGCTAATGCTCAAACTGGGTGTCAGTAAGCTGGTTATTGCATGCTAATGCTTAAACTGGGTGACAGTAAGCTGGTTATTGCTTGCTAATTCTCAAACTGGGTTTCGGTAAGCTGGTTATTGCTTGCTAATGCTCACACTGGGTGTCAGCAAGCTGGTTATTGCTTGCTAATGCTCAAACTGGGTGTCAGTAATCTGGTTATTGCTTGCTGATGCTCAAACTGGGTGTCAGTAAGCTGGTTATTGCTTGCTAATGCTCAAACTGGGTGTCAGTAAGCTGGTTATTGCTTGCTAATGCGTAAACTGGGTGTCAGTAAGCTGGTTATTGCTTGCTAGTGCTCAAACTGGGTGTCAGTACGCTGGTTATTGCTTGCTAATTCTCAAACTGGGTGTCGGTAAGCTGGTTATTGCTTGCTAATGCTCAAACTGCGTGTCAGTAAGCTGGTTATTTCTTGCTAATGCTCAAACTGGGTGTCAGAAATCTGGTTATTGCTTGCTAATGCTCAAACTGGGAGTCAGTAAGCTGGTTATTGCTTGCTAATGCTCAAACTGGGTGTCAGTAAGCTGGTTTTTGCTTGCTAATGCTCAAACTGGGTGTTGGTAAGCTGGTTATTGTTTGCTAATGCTCAAACTGGGTGTCAGTAAGCTGGTTATTGCTTGCTAATGCTCAAACTGGGTGTCAGTAAGCTGGTAATTGCTTGCTAATGCTCAAACTGGGTGTCGGTAAGCTGGTTATTGCTTGCTAATTCTCAAACTGGGTGTCAGTAAGCTGGTTATTGCTTGCTAATGCTCAAACTGGGTGTCGGTAAGCTGGTTATTGCTTGCTAATGCTCAAACTGGGTGTCGGTAAGCTGGTTATTGCTTGCTAATGCTCAAACTGGGTGTCAGTAAGCTGGTTACTGCTTACTAATGCTCAAGCTGGGTGTCAGTAAGCTGGTTATTGCTTGCTAATGCTCAAACTGGGTGTCGGTAAGCTGGTTATTGCTTGCTAATTCTCAAACTGGGCGTCAGTAAGCTGGTTATTGCTTGCTAATGCTCAAACTGGGTGTCAGTAAGCTGGTTATTGCTTGCTAATTCTCAAACTGGGTGTCATTAAGCTGGTTATTGCTTGCTAATGCTCAAACTGGGTGTCAGTAAGCTGGTTATTGCTTGGTAATGCTCAAACTGGGTGGTGGTAAGCTGGTTATTGCTTGCTAATGCACAAACTGGGTGTCAGTAAGCTGGTTATTGCTTGCTAATGCTCAAACTGGGTGTCAGTAAGCTGGTTATTGCTTGCTAATGCTCAAACCGGGTGTCGGGAAGCTGGTTATTGCTTGCTAATGCTCAAACTGGGTGGTGGTAAGCTGGTTATTGCTTGCGAATGCTCAAACTGGGTGTCAGTAAGCTGGTTATTGCTTGCTAATGCTCAAACTGGGTGTCCGTAAGCTGGTTATTGCTTGCTAATTCTCAAACTGGGTGTCGGTAAGCTGGTTATTGCTTGCTAATGCTCAAACTGGGTGTCGGTAAGCTGGTTATTGCTTGCTAATGCTCAAACTGGGTGTCAGTAAGCTGGTTATTGCTTGCTAATGCTCAAACTGGGTGTCAGTAAGCTGGTTATTGCTTGCTAATGCTCAAACTGGGTGTCGGTAAGGTTATTGTTTGCTAATGCTCAAACTGGGTCTCAGTAAGCTGGTTCTTGCTTGCTAATGCTCAAACTGGGTTTCGGTGAGCTGGTTATTGCTTGCTAATGCTCAAACTGGGTGTCGGTAAGCTGGTTATTGCTTGCTAATGCTCAAACTGGGTGTCAGTAAGCTGGTTATTGCTTGCTAATGCTCAAACTGGGTGTCAGTAAGCTGGTTATTGCTTGCTAATGCTCAAACTGGGTGTCAGTAAGCTGGTTATTGCTTGCTAATGCTCAAACTGGATGTCAGTAAGCTGGTTATTGCTTGCTAATGCTCAAACTGGGTGTCAGTTAGCTGGTTATTGCTTGCTAATGCTGAAACTGGGTGTCAGTAAGTTGGTTATTGCTTGCTAATGCTCTAACTGGGTGACAGTAAGCTGGTTATTGCTTGCTAATTCTCAAACTGGGTGTCGTTAAGCTGGTTATTGCTTACTAATGCTCAAACTGGGTGTCAGTTATCTGGTTATTGCTTGCTAATGCTCAAACTGGGTGTCAGTAATCTGGTTATTGCTTGCTAATGCTCAAACTGGGTGTCAGTAAGCGGGTTATTGCTTGCTAATGCTCAAACTGGGTGTCAGTAAGCTGGTTATTGCTTGCTAATGCTCAAACTGGGTGTCGGTAAGCTGGTTATTGCTTGCTAATGCACAAACTGGGTGGCGGTAAGCTGGTTATTGCTTGCTAATACTCAAACTGGGTGTCAGTAAGCTGGTTATTGCTTGCTAATGCTCACACTGGGTGTCTGTAAGCTGGTTATTGCTTGCTAATGCTCAAACTGGGTGTCAGTAAGCTGGTTATTGCTTGCTAATGCTCAAACTGGGTGTCAGTAAGCTGGTTATTGCTTGCTAATGCACAAACTGGGTGTCAGTAAGCTGGTTATTGCTTGCTAATGCTCAAACTGGGTGTCAGTAAGCTGGTTATTGCTTGCTAATGCTCAAACTGGGTGTCGGGAAGCTGGTTATTGCTTGCTAATTCTCAAAGTGGGTGGTGGTAAGCTGGTTATTGCTTGCGAATGCTCAAACTGGGTGTCAGTAAGCTGGTTATTGCTTGCTAATACTCAAAAAGGCTGTCAGTAAGCTGGTTATTGCTTGCTAATGCTCAAACTGGGTATCGGAACGCTGGTTATTGCTTGCTAATGCTCAAACTGGGTGTCCGTAAGCTGGTTATTGCTTGCTAATTCTCAAACTGGGCGTCGGTAAGCTGGTTATTGCTTGCTAATGCTCAAACTGGGTGTCGGTAAGCTGGTTATTGCTTGCTAATGCTCAAACTGGGTGTCGGTAAGCTGGTTACTGCTTACTAATGCTCAAACTGGGTGTCAGTAAGCTGGTTATTGCTTGCTAATGCTCAAAATGGGTGTCAGGTAGCTGTTTATTGCTTGCTAATGCTCAAACTGGGTGTCAGTAAGCTGGTTATTGCTTGCTAATGCTCAAACTGGGTGTCGGTAAGCTGGTTATTGCTTGCTAATGCTCAAACTGGGTGTCAGTAAGCTGGTTATTGCATGCTAATGCTTAAACTGGGTGACAGTAAGCTGGTTATTGCTTGCTAATTCTCAAACTGGGTGTCGGTAAGCTGGTTATTGCTTGCTAATGCTCACACTGGGTGTCAGCAAGCTGGTTATTGCTTGCTAATGCTCAAACTGGGTGTCAGTAATCTGGTTATTGCTTGCTAATGCTCAAACTGGGTGTCAGTAAGCTGGTTATTGCTTGCTAATGCTCAAACTGGGTGTCAGTAAGCTGGTTATTGCTTGCTAATGCGTAAACAGGGTGTCAGTAAGCTGGTTATTGCTTGCTAGTGCTCAAACTGGGTGTCAGTACGCTGGTTATTGCTTGCTAATTCTCAAACTGGGTGTCGGTAAGCTGGTTATTGCTTGCTAATGCTCAAACTGCGTGTCAGTAAGCTGGTTATTTCTTGCTAATGCTCAAACTGGGTGTCAGAAATCTGGTTATTGCTTGCTAATGCTCAAACTGGGTGTCAGTAAGCTGGTTATTGCTTGCTAATGCTCAAACTGGGTGTCAGTAAGCTGGTTTTTGCTTGCTAATGCTCAAACTGGGTGTTGGTAAGCTGGTTATTGTTTGCTAATGCTCAAACTGGGTGTCAGTAAGCTGGTTATTGCTTGCTAATGCTCAAACTGGGTGTCAGTAAGCTCTTAATTGCTTGCTAATGCTCAAACTGGGTGTCGGTAAGCTGGTTATTGCTTGCTAATTCTCAAACTGGGTGTCAGTAAGCTGGTTATTGCTTGCCAATGCTCAAACTGGGTGTCGGTAAGCTGGTTATTGCTTGCTAATGCTCAAACTGGGTGTCGGTAAGCTGGTTATTGCTTGCTAATGCTCAAACTGGGAGTCAGTAAGCTGGTTACTGCTTACTAATGCTCAAGCTGGGTGTCAGTAAGCTGGTTATTGCTTGCTAATGCTCAAACTGGGTGTCGGTAAGCTGGTTATTGCTTGCTAATTCTCAAACTGGGCGTCAGTAAGCTGGTTATTGCTTGCTAATGCTCAAACTGGGTGTCAGTAAGCTGGTTATTGCTTGCTAATTCTCAAACTGGGTGTCATTAAGCTGGTTATTGCTTG
>JANJGN010001980.1:0-94052 GCA_026770705.1 Isurus oxyrinchus
GGTGTGAGGGGAGAGGGGGGCGGGTGCGGCTGGGCCAATCGACGGCTGACGGCTCTCCCTCTCTCTGTCTCGCCTCCCCCCTCACCCCCCACCCCCTGACTCCTCACGCAGGCTGGGGCGCAGAACCACCTTCATCTTCTCGCTGACGCTCTCCATCCTCTTCGGGACGCTGGTCGCTGTGTCGCTGAATCCGGCCATGTTCATACTCGCCCGCTTCTGCCAGGGGGCCTCCATCGCTGGACTCCTCCTCAGCCTCTACCTCATCAGTAAGTCGGGGAGAGGGGTCCCTCCTGGGGGGTTCAGAGGAAGAACGGGCGGGGAAACCCCTCGATTAGATTCGAGTCTGTAATTCACTCCCGGGTATCTGTTATTTTATATATAAACCACCCCGAACCCCTCGATTAGATTCCAGTCTGTAACTCAACCCTGAGTATCTGTTATTCTACAGAAAAACAACCCGAACCCCTTGATTAGATTCCAGACTGTAAATCACTCCCGGGTATCTGTTATTCTATGTATAAACCACCCCGAACCCCTCGATTAGATTCCAGTCTGCAACTCACTCCCGGGTATTTGTTATTCTACATATAAACCACCCCCAACCCCTCGATTAGATTCCAGTCTGTAACTCACTCCTGGGTATCTGTTATTCTATATATAATCCACCCGAACCCCGCAAATAGATTCCAGTCTGTAACTCACTCCCGGGTATCTGTTATTCTATATATAAACCCCCCCCGAACCCCTCGATTAGATTCCAGTCCGTAACTCACTCCCGGGTATCTGGTATTCTATATGTAAACCCCCCCGAACCCCTCGATTTGATTCCAGTCTGTAACTCAACCCTGAGTATCTGTTATTCTACATATAAACCACCCGAACCCCTCGATTAGATTCCAGACTGTAACTCGCTCCCGGGTATCTGTTATTCTATATATAAACCCCCCGAAACCCTCGATTAGATTCCAGTCTGTAACTCAATCCTGGTTATCTGTTATTCTATATGTAAACCACCCCGAACCCCTCGATTATATTCGAGTCTGTAACTCACTCCCGGGTATCTGGTATTCTATATATAAACCCCACCGAACGCCTTGATGAGATTCCAGTCTGTAACTCACTCCCAGGTATCTGTTATTCTATATAAACCACCCCGAACCGCTAGATTAGATTCGAGTCTCTAACTCATTGCCGGGTATCTGTTATTCTATATATAAACCACCCCGAACACCTCGATTAGATTCCATTCTGTAACTCACTCCCGGGTATCAGTTATTCTATATATAAAACACCCCGAACCCCTCGATTAGAATCCAGCCTGTAACTCACACCCGGGTATCTATTATTCTATTTATAAACCACCCCGAACTATTCGATTCAATTCCAGACTGTAACTCAATCCTGGGTATCTGTTATTCTATATATAAACCCCTCCGAACCCCTCGATTAGATTCCAGTCTGTAACTCACTCCCGGGTATCTGTTATTCAATATATAAAACGCCCCGAACCCCTCGATTAGATTCCAGTCTGTAACTCACTCCTGGTTATCTGTTATTCTATATATAAACCACCCCGAACCCCTCGATTAGATTCCAGTCTGTAACTCACTCCCGGGTATCTGTTATTCTATATATAAACCACCCCGAACCCCTCGATTAGATTCCAGTCTGTAACTCAATCCTGGGTATCTGTTATTCTATATATAAAACACCTCGAACCCCTCGATTAGATTCCAGTCTGTAACTCACTCCCGGGTATCTGTTATTCTATATATAAACCACCCCGAACCGCTCGATTAGATTCCAGTCTGTAACTCACTCCCAGGTATCTGTTATTCTATATATAAACACCCCGAAACCCTCGATTAGATTCCAGTCTGTATCTCATTCCCAGATATCAGTTATAATATATATAAACCACCCCGAACCCCTCGATTAGATTCGAGTCTGTAACTCACACCCGTGTATCTGTTATTCTATATATCAACCACCCCGAACCTCTCGATTCGATTCCAGACTTTAACTCACTCCCGGGTATCTGTTATTCTATATATAAACTAGCCTGAACCCCTCGATTAGATTCCAGTCTGTAACTCAATCCTGGGTATCTGTTATTCTATATATAAACCACCCCGAAACCCTCGATTAGATTCCACTCTGTAACTCACTCCCGGGTATCTGTTATTCTACATATAAACCACCCCGAACCCCTCGATTACATTCCAGTCTGTAACTCACTCCCGGGTATCTGTTATTCTATATATAAATCACCCTGAATCCCTCGATTAGGTTCCAGTCTGTAACTCACTCCCGGGTATCTGTTATTCTATATATAAACCACCCCGAACCCCTCGATTAGGTTCCAGTCTGTAACTCACTCCCGGGTATCTGTTATTCTATATTTCAACCCCCCCGAACGTCTCGATTAAATTCCAGACTGTAACTCGCTCCCGGGTATCTGTTATTCTGTATATAAACCACCCGAACCGCTCGATTAGATTCGAGTCTGTAACTCACTCCCGGGTATCAATTATTCTATACATAAACCACCCCGAACCCCGCGATGAGATTCCAGTCTGTAACACACTCCCGGGTATCTGTTATTCTATATATAAACCACCCCGAATCCCTCGATTAGATTCCAATCTGTAACTCATTCCCGGGTATCTGTTATTCTATATATAAACCACCCCGATCCCCTCAATTAGATTCCAGTCTGTAACTCACTCCCGGGTATCTGTTATTCTATATATAAATCACCCTGAATCCCTCGATTAGGTTCCAGTCTGTAACTCACTCCCGGGTATCTGTTATTCTATATTTCAACCGCCCCGAACGTCTCGATTACATTCCAGACTGTAACTCGCTCCCGGGTATCTGTTATTCTGTATATAAACCCCCCCGAGCCCCTCGATAAGATTCCAGTCTGTAACTCACTCCCGGGTATCAATAATTCTATATATAAACCACCCCGAACCCCTCGATTAGATTCCAGTCTGTAACTCACTCCCGGGTATCTGTTATTCTATATTAAACCACCCCGAACCCCTCGATTAGATTCCAGTCTGTAACTCACTCCCGGCTATCTGTTACTCTATATATAAACCAGCCGAACACCTCGATTAGATTCCAGTCTGCAACTCACTCCCGGGTATCTGTTATTCTATATATAAACCACCCCGAACCCCTCGATTAGATTCCAGTCTGTAACTCACTCCTGGTTATCTGTTATTCTATATATAAACCACCCCGAACCCCTCGATTAGATTCCAGTCTGTAACTCACTCCCGGGTATCTGTTATTCTATATATAAACCACCCCGAACCCCTCGATTAGATTCCAGTCTGTAACTCAATCCTGGGTATCTGTTATTCTATATATAAAACACCTCGAACCCCTCGATTAGATTCCAGTCTGTAACTCACTCCCGGGTATCTGTTATTCTATATATAAACCACCCCGAACCGCTCGATTAGATTCCAGTCTGTAACTAACTCCAAGGTATCTGTTATTCTATATATAAACACCCCGAAACCCTCGATTAGATTCCAGTCTGTATCTCATTCCCAGATATCAGTTATAATATATATAAACCACCCCGAACCCCTCGATTAGATTCGAGTCTGTAACTCACACCCGTGTATCTGTTATTCTATATATCAACCACCCCGAACCTCTCGATTCGATTCCAGACTTTAACTCACTCCCGGGTATCTGTTATTCTATATATAAACTAGCCTGAACCCCTCGATTAGATTCCAGTCTGTAACTCAATCCTGGGTATCTGTTATTCTATATATAAACCACCCCGAAACCCTCGATTAGATTCCACTCTGTAACTCACTCCCGGGTATCTGTTATTCTACATATAAACCACCCCGAACCCCTCGATTACATTCCAGTCTGTAACTCACTCCCGGGTATCTGTTATTCCATATATAAACTACCCCTAACCCCTCGATTAGATTCCAGACTGTAACTCACTCCCGGGTATCTGTTATTCTATATATAAACCAACCCGAACCCCTCGATCAGATTCCAGTCTGTAACTCACTCCCGGGTATCTGTTATTCTATATATAAATCACCCTGAATCCCTCGATTAGGTTCCAGTCTGTAACTCACTCCCGGGTATCTGTTATTCTATATATAAACCACCCCGAACCCCTCGATTAGGTTCCAGTCTGTAACTCACTCCCGGGTATCTGTTATTCTATATTTCAACCCCCCCGAACGTCTCGATTAAATTCCAGACTGTAACTCGCTCCCGGGTATCTGTTATTCTGTATATAAACCACCCGAACCGCTCGATTAGATTCGAGTCTGTAACTCACTCCCGGGTATCAATTATTCTATACATAAACCACCCCGAACCCCGCGATGAGATTCCAGTCTGTAACACACTCCCGGGTATCTGTTATTCTATATATAAACCACCCCGAATCCCTCGATTAGATTCCAATCTGTAACTCATTCCCGGGTATCTGTTATTCTATATATAAACCACCCCGATCCCCTCAATTAGATTCCAGTCTGTAACTCACTCCCGGGTATCTGTTATTCTATATATAAATCACCCTGAATCCCTCGATTAGGTTCCAGTCTGTAACTCACTCCCGGGTATCTGTTATTCTATATTTCAACCCCCCCGAACGTCTCGATTACATTCCAGACTGTAACTCGCTCCCGGGTATCTGTTATTCTGTATATAAACCCCCCCCGAGCCCCTCGATAAGATTCCAGTCTGTAACTCACTCCCGGGTATCAATAATTCTATATATAAACCACCCCGAACCCCTCGATTAGATTCCAGTCTGTAACTCACTCCCGGGTATCTGTTATTCTATATTAAACCACCCCGAACCCCTCGATTAGATTCCAGTCTGTAACTCACTCCCGGCTATCTGTTACTCTATATATAAACCAGCCGAACACCTCGATTAGATTCCAGTCTGCAACTCACTCCCGGGTATCTGTTATTCTATATATAAACCACCCCGAACCCCTCGATTAGATTCCAGTCTGTAACTCAATCCTGGGTATCTGTTATTCTATATATAAACCACCCCAAACCCCTCGATTAGATTCCAGTCTGTAACTCACTCCCGGGTATCTGTTATTCTATATATAAACCACCCCGAACCCCTCGATTAGATTCCAGTCTGTAACTCAACCCTGAGTATCTGTTATTCTACATATAAACAACCCGAACCCCTTGATTAGATTCCAGACTGTAAATCACTCCCGGGTATCTGTTATTCTATATATAAACCACCCCGAACCCCTCGATTAGATTCCAGTCTGTAACTCACTCCCGGGTATGTGTTATATATATAAACCACCCCGAACCCCTCGATTAGATTCCAGTCTGTAACTCACTCCAGGGTAACTGTTATTCTATATATAAACCACCCCAAACACGTCGATTAGATTCCAGTCTGCAACTCACTCCCGGGTATCTGTTATTCTATATATAAACCATCCCGAACCCCTCGATTAGATTCCAGTCTATAACTCACTCCCAGGTATCTGTTATTCTATATATAAACCCCCCCGAACCCCTCGATTAGATTCCAGTCTGTAACACACTCCCGGGTATTTGTTATTCTACATATAAACCACCCCCAACCCCTCGATTAGATTCCAGTCTGTAACTCACTCCAGGGTAACTGTTATTCTATATATAAACCACCCCAAACACGTCGATTAGATTCCAGTCTGCAACTCACTCCCGGGTATCTGTTATTCTATATATAAACCATCCCGAACCCCTCGATTAGATTCCAGTCTATAACTCACTCCCAGGTATCTGTTATTCTATATATAAACCCCCCCGAACCCCTCGATTAGATTCCAGTGTGTAACTCACTCCCGGGTATCTGTTATTCTATATATAATCCACCCCGAACCCCGCAAATAGATTCCAGTCTGTAACTCACTCCCGGGTATCTTTTATTCTATATATAAACCCTCCCTGAACCCCTCGATTAGATTTCTGTCTGTAACTCAATCCTGGGTATCTGTTATTCTATATATAAACCCCCCGAACCCCTCGATTAGATTCCAGTCTGTAACTCACTCCCGGGTATGTGTTATTCTATATATAAACCCTCCTTGATCCCCTCGATTAGATTTCTGTCTGTAACTCAATCCTGGGTATCTGTTATTCTATATATAAACCCCCCGAACCCCTCGATTAGATTCCAGTCTGTATCTCATTCCCAGATATCAGTTATAATATATAAAAACCACCCCGAACCCCTCGATTAGATTCCAGCCTGTAACTCACACACGTATATCTGTAATGCTATATATCAAGCACCCCGAACCCCTCGATTAGATTCGAGTCTGTAACTCACTCCCGGGTATCAATTATTCTATACATAAACCACCCCGAACCCCTCGATTAGATTCCAGACTGTAACTCGCTCCCGGGTATCAATAATTCTATATATAAACCACCCCGATCCCCTCGATTAGATTCCAATCTGTAACTCATTCCTGGGTATCTGTTATTCTATATATAAACCACCCCGATCCCCTCGATTAGATTCCAGACTGTAACTCATTCCTGTGTATCTGCTATTCTATATATAAACCAACCCGAACCCCTCGATTAGATTCCAGTCTGTAACTCACTCCCGGGTATCTGTTATTCTATATATAAATCACCCTGAATCCCTCGATTAGGTTCCAGTCTGTAACTCACTCCCGGGTATCTGTTATTCTATATTTCAACCCCCCCGAACGTCTCGATTAGATTCCAGACTGTAACTCGCTCCCGGGTATCAATAATTCTATATATAAACCACCCCGAACCCCTCGATTAGATTCCAGTCTGTAACTCACTCCCGGGTATCTGTTATTCTATATATAAACCACCCCGAACCCCTCGATTAGATTCCAGTCTGTAACTCAATCCCGGCTATCTGTTACTCTATATATAAACCAGCCGAACAACTCGATTATATTCCAGTCTGCAACTCACTCCCGGGTATCTGTTATTCTATATATAAACCCCCCGAACCCCTCGATTAGATTCCAGTCTGTAACTCAATCCTGGGTATCTGTTATTCTATATATAAACCACCCCAAACCCCTCGATTAGATTCCAATCTGTAACTCACTCCCGGGTATCTGTTATTCTATATATAAACCACCCCGAACCTCTCGATTAGATTCCAGTCTGTAACTCAACACTGAGTATCTGTTATTCTACATATAAACAACCCGAACCCCTTGATTAGATTCCAGACTGTAAATCACTCCCGGGTATCTGTTATTCTATGTATAAACCACCCCGAACCCCTCGATTAGATTCCAGTCTGTAACTCACTCCCGGATATGTGTTATATGTATAAACCACCCCGAACCCCTCGATTAGATTCCAGTCTGCAACTCACTCCCGGGTATTTGTTATTCTACATATAAACCACCCCCAACCCCTCGATTAGATTCCAGTCTGTATCTCATTCCCAGGTATCACTTATTGCATATATAAACCACCCCGAACCCCTCGATTAGATTCCAGTCTGTAATCACTCCCGGGTATCTGTTATTCTATATATAAACCACCCCGAACCCCTCGATTAGATTCCAGTCTGTAATCACTCCCGGGTATCTGTTATTCTATATATAAACCCCCCCGAACCCCTCGATTAGATTCCAGTCTATAACTCACTCCCAGGGATCTGTTATTCTATATATAAACCTCCCCGAACCCCTCGATTAGATTCCAGTCTGAAACTCACTCCCGGGTATCTGTTATTCTATATATAAACCCTCCCTGAACCCCTCGATTAGATTCCAGTCTGTAACTCAATCCTGGGTATCTGTTATTCTATATATAAACCCCCCGAACGTCTCGATTAGATTCCAGAATGTAACTCGCTCCCGGGTATCAATAATTCTATATATAAACCAGCCCGAACCCCTCGATTAGATTCCAGGCTGTAACTCACTCCCGGGTATCTGTTATTCTATATATAAACCACACCAAACCCCTCGATTAGATTCCAGTCTGTAACTCACTCCCGGGTATCTGTTATTCTATATATAAACCACCCCGAACACCTCGATTAGATTCGAGTCTGTAACTCACTCCCGGGTATCAATTATTCTATACATAAACCACCCCGAACCCCTCGATTAGATTCCAGTCTGTAACACACTCCCGGGTATCTGTTATTCTATATATAAACCACCCCGAATCCCTCGATTAGATTCCAATCTGTAACTCATTCCCGGGTATCTGTTATTCTATATATAAACCACCCCGATCCCCTCGATTAGATTCCAGTCTGTAACTCATTCCTGTGTATCTGTTATTCTATATATAAACCAACCTGAACCCCTCGATTAGATTTCAGTCTGTAACTCACTCCCGGGTATCTGTTATTCTATATATAAATCACCCTGAATCCCTCGATTAGGTTCCAGTCTGTAACACACTCCCGGGTGTCTGTTATTCTATATTTCAACCCCCCCGAACGTCTCGATTAGATTCCAGACTGTAACTCGCTCCCGGGTATCTGTTATTCTGTATATAAACCACCCCGAACCCCTCGATTAGATTCCAGTGTGTAACTCACTCCCGGGTATCTGTTATTCTATATATAAACCCCCCCGAACCCCTCGATAAGATTCCAGTCTGTAACTCACTCCCGGGTATCAATAATTCTATATATAAACCACCCCGAACCCCTCGATTAGATTCCAGTCTGTAACTCACTCCCGGCTATCTGTTACTCTATATATAAACCAGCCGAGCAACTCGATTAGATTCCAGTCTGCAACTCACTCCCGGGTATCTGTTATTCTATATATAAACCCCCCGAACCACTCGATTAGATTCCAGTCTGTAACTCAATCCTGGGTATCTGTTATTCTATACATAAACCACCCGAACCCCTCGATTAGATTCCAGACTGTAACTCACTCCCGGGTATCTGTTATTCTATATATAAACCACCCCGAACCCCTCGATTAGATTCCAGTCTGTAACTCAATCCCGGCTATCTGTTACTCTATATATAAACCAGCCGAACAACTCGATTATATTCCAGTCTGCAACTCACTCCCGGGTATCTGTTATTCTATATATAAACCCCCCGAACCCCTCGATTAGATTCCAGTCTGTAACTCAATCCTGGGTATCTGTTATTCTATATATAAACCACCCCAAACCCCTCGATTAGATTCCAATCTGTAACTCACTCCCGGGTATCTGTTATTCTATATATAAACCACCCCGAACCTCTCGATTAGATTCCAGTCTGTAACTCAACACTGAGTATCTGTTATTCTACATATAAACAACCCGAACCCCTTGATTAGATTCCAGACTGTAAATCACTCCCGGGTATCTGTTATTCTATGTATAAACCACCCCGAACCCCTCGATTAGATTCCAGTCTGTAACTCACTCCCGGATATGTGTTATATGTATAAACCACCCCGAACCCCTCGATTAGATTCCAGTCTGCAACTCACTCCCGGGTATTTGTTATTCTACATATAAACCACCCCCAACCCCTCGATTAGATTCCAGTCTGTATCTCATTCCCAGGTATCACTTATTGCATATATAAACCACCACGAACCCCTCGATTAGATTCCAGTCTGTAATCACTCCCGGGTATCTGTTATTCTATATATAAACCACCCCGAACCCCTCGATTAGATTCCAGTCTGTAATCACTCCCGGGTATCTGTTATTCTATATATAAACCCCCCCGAACCCCTCGATTAGATTCCAGTCTATAACTCACTCCCAGGGATCTGTTATTCTATATATAAACCTCCCCGAACCCCTCGATTAGATTCCAGTCTGAAACTCACTCCCGGGTATCTGTTATTCTATATATAAACCCTCCCTGAACCCCTCGATTAGATTCCAGTCTGTAACTCAATCCTGGGTATCTGTTATTCTATATATAAACCCCCCGAACGTCTCGATTAGATTCCAGAATGTAACTCGCTCCCGGGTATCAATAATTCTATATATAAACCAGCCCGAACCCCTCGATTAGATTCCAGGCTGTAACTCACTCCCGGGTATCTGTTATTCTATATATAAACCACACCAAACCCCTCGATTAGATTCCAGTCTGTAACTCACTCCCGGGTATCTGTTATTCTATATATAAACCACCCCTAACCCCTCGATTAGATTCCAGTGTGTAACTCACTCCCGGGTATCTGTTATTCTATATATAAACCACCCCGAACACCTCGATTAGATTCGAGTCTGTAACTCACTCCCGGGTATCAATTATTCTATACATAAACCACCCCGAACCCCTCGATTAGATTCCAGTCTGTAACACACTCCCGGGTATCTGTTATTCTATATATAAACCACCCCGAATCCCTCGATTAGATTCCAATCTGTAACTCATTCCCGGGTATCTGTTATTCTATATATAAACCACCCCGATCCCCTCGATTAGATTCCAGTCTGTAACTCATTCCTGTGTATCTGTTATTCTATATATAAACCAACCTGAACCCCTCGATTAGATTTCAGTCTGTAACTCACTCCCGGGTATCTGTTATTCTATATATAAATCACCCTGAATCCCTCGATTAGGTTCCAGTCTGTAACACACTCCCGGGTGTCTGTTATTCTATATTTCAACCCCCCCGAACGTCTCGATTAGATTCCAGACTGTAACTCGCTCCCGGGTATCTGTTATTCTGTATATAAACCACCCCGAACCCCTCGATTAGATTCCAGTGTGTAACTCACTCCCGGGTATCTGTTATTCTATATATAAACCCCCCCGAACCCCTCGATAAGATTCCAGTCTGTAACTCACTCCCGGGTATCAATAATTCTATATATAAACCACCCCGAACCCCTCGATTAGATTCCAGTCTGTAACTCACTCCCGGCTATCTGTTACTCTATATATAAACCAGCCGAGCAACTCGATTAGATTCCAGTCTGCAACTCACTCCCGGGTATCTGTTATTCTATATATAAACCCCCCGAACCACTCGATTAGATTCCAGTCTGTAACTCAATCCTGGGTATCTGTTATTCTATACATAAACCACCCCGAACCCCTCGATTAGATTCCAGTCTGTAACTCACTCCCGGGTATCTGTTATTCTATATATAAACCACCCCGAACCCCTCGATTAGATTCCAGTCTGTAACTCAATCCTGGGTATCTGTTATTCTATATATAAAACACCTCGAACCCCTCGATTAGATTCCAGTCTGTAACTCACTCCCAGGTATCTGTTATTCTATATATAAACCACCCCGAACCGCTCGATTAGATTCCAGTCTGTAACTAACTCCAAGGTATCTGTTATTCTATATATAAACACCCCGAAACCCTCGATTAGATTCCAGTCTGTATCTCATTCCCAGATATCAGTTATAATATATATAAACCACCCCGAACCCCTCGATTAGATTCGAGTCTGTAACTCACACCCGTGTATCTGTTATTCTATATATCAACCACCCCGAACCTCTCGATTCGATTCCAGACTTTAACTCACTCCCGGGTATCTGTTATTCTATATATAAACTAGCCTGAACCCCTCGATTAGATTCCAGTCTGTAACTCAATCCTGGGTATCTGTTATTCTATATATAAACCACCCCGAAACCCTCGATTAGATTCCACTCTGTAACTCACTCCCGGGTATCTGTTATTCTACATATAAACCACCCCGAACCCCTCGATTACATTCCAGTCTGTAACTCACTCCCGGGTATCTGTTATTCCATATATAAACTACCCCTAACCCCTCGATTAGATTCCAGACTGTAACTCACTCCCGGGTATCTGTTATTCTATATATAAACCAACCCGAACCCCTCGATCAGATTCCAGTCTGTAACTCACTCCCGGGTATCTGTTATTCTATATATAAATCACCCTGAATCCCTCGATTAGGTTCCAGTCTGTAACTCACTCCCGGGTATCTGTTATTCTATATATAAACCACCCCGAACCCCTCGATTAGGTTCCAGTCTGTAACTCACTCCCGGGTATCTGTTATTCTATATTTCAACCCCCCCGAACGTCTCGATTAAATTCCAGACTGTAACTCGCTCCCGGGTATCTGTTATTCTGTATATAAACCACCCGAACCGCTCGATTAGATTCGAGTCTGTAACTCACTCCCGGGTATCAATTATTCTATACATAAACCACCCCGAACCCCGCGATGAGATTCCAGTCTGTAACACACTCCCGGGTATCTGTTATTCTATATATAAACCACCCCGAATCCCTCGATTAGATTCCAATCTGTAACTCATTCCCGGGTATCTGTTATTCTATATATAAACCACCCCGATCCCCTCAATTAGATTCCAGTCTGTAACTCACTCCCGGGTATCTGTTATTCTATATATAAATCACCCTGAATCCCTCGATTAGGTTCCAGTCTGTAACTCACTCCCGGGTATCTGTTATTCTATATTTCAACCCCCCCGAACGTCTCGATTACATTCCAGACTGTAACTCGCTCCCGGGTATCTGTTATTCTGTATATAAACCCCCCCGAGCCCCTCGATAAGATTCCAGTCTGTAACTCACTCCCGGGTATCAATAATTCTATATATAAACCACCCCGAACCCCTCGATTAGATTCCAGTCTGTAACTCACTCCCGGGTATCTGTTATTCTATATTAAACCACCCCGAACCCCTCGATTAGATTCCAGTCTGTAACTCACTCCCGGCTATCTGTTACTCTATATATAAACCAGCCGAACACCTCGATTAGATTCCAGTCTGCAACTCACTCCCGGGTATCTGTTATTCTATATATAAACCACCCCGAACCCCTCGATTAGATTCCAGTCTGTAACTCAATCCTGGGTATCTGTTATTCTATATATAAACCACCCCAAACCCCTCGATTAGATTCCAGTCTGTAACTCACTCCCGGGTATCTGTTATTCTATATATAAACCACCCCGAACCCCTCGATTAGATTCCAGTCTGTAACTCAACCCTGAGTATCTGTTATTCTACATATAAACAACCCGAACCCCTTGATTAGATTCCAGACTGTAAATCACTCCCGGGTATCTGTTATTCTATATATAAACCACCCCGAACCCCTCGATTAGATTCCAGTCTGTAACTCACTCCCGGGTATGTGTTATATATATAAACCACCCCGAACCCCTCGATTAGATTCCAGTCTGTAACTCACTCCAGGGTAACTGTTATTCTATATATAAACCACCCCAAACACGTCGATTAGATTCCAGTCTGCAACTCACTCCCGGGTATCTGTTATTCTATATATAAACCATCCCGAACCCCTCGATTAGATTCCAGTCTATAACTCACTCCCAGGTATCTGTTATTCTATATATAAACCCCCCCGAACCCCTCGATTAGATTCCAGTCTGTAACACACTCCCGGGTATTTGTTATTCTACATATAAACCACCCCCAACCCCTCGATTAGATTCCAGTCTGTAACTCACTCCAGGGTAACTGTTATTCTATATATAAACCACCCCAAACACGTCGATTAGATTCCAGTCTGCAACTCACTCCCGGGTATCTGTTATTCTATATATAAACCATCCCGAACCCCTCGATTAGATTCCAGTCTATAACTCACTCCCAGGTATCTGTTATTCTATATATAAACCCCCCCGAACCCCTCGATTAGATTCCAGTGTGTAACTCACTCCCGGGTATCTGTTATTCTATATATAATCCACCCCGAACCCCGCAAATAGATTCCAGTCTGTAACTCACTCCCGGGTATCTTTTATTCTATATATAAACCCTCCCTGAACCCCTCGATTAGATTTCTGTCTGTAACTCAATCCTGGGTATCTGTTATTCTATATATAAACCCCCCGAACCCCTCGATTAGATTCCAGTCTGTAACTCACTCCCGGGTATGTGTTATTCTATATATAAACCCTCCTTGATCCCCTCGATTAGATTTCTGTCTGTAACTCAATCCTGGGTATCTGTTATTCTATATATAAACCCCCTGAACCCCTCGATTAGATTCCAGTCTGTATCTCATTCCCAGATATCAGTTATAATATATAAAAACCACCCCGAACCCCTCGATTAGATTCCAGCCTGTAACTCACACACGTATATCTGTAATGCTATATATCAAGCACCCCGAACCCCTCGATTAGATTCGAGTCTGCAACTCACTCCCGGGTATCAATTATTCTATACATAAACCACCCCGAACCCCTCGATTAGATTCCAGACTGTAACTCGCTCCCGGGTATCAATAATTCTATATATAAACCACCCCGATCCCCTCGATTAGATTCCAATCTGTAACTCATTCCTGGGTATCTGTTATTCTATATATAAACCACCCCGATCCCCTCGATTAGATTCCAGTCTGTAACTCATTCCTGTGTATCTGCTATTCTATATATAAACCAACCCGAACCCCTCGATTAGATTCCAGTCTGTAACTCACTCCCGGGTATCTGTTATTCTATATATAAATCACCCTGAATCCCTCGATTAGGTTCCAGTCTGTAACTCACTCCCGGGTATCTGTTATTCTATATTTCAACCCCCCCGAACGTCTCGATTAGATTCCAGACTGTAACTCGCTCCCGGGTATCAATAATTCTATATATAAACCACCCCGAACCCCTCGATTAGATTCCAGTGTGTAACTCACTCCCGGGTATCTGTTATTCTATATATAAACCACCCCGAACCCCTCGATTAGATTCCAGTCTGTAACTCAATCCCGGCTATCTGTTACTCTATATATAAACCAGCCGAACAACTCGATTATATTCCAGTCTGCAACTCACTCCCGGGTATCTGTTATTCTATATATAAACCCCCCGAACCCCTCGATTAGATTCCAGTCTGTAACTCAATCCTGGGTATCTGTTATTCTATATATAAACCACCCCAAACCCCTCGATTAGATTCCAATCTGTAACTCACTCCCGGGTATCTGTTATTCTATATATAAACCACCCCGAACCTCTCGATTAGATTCCAGTCTGTAACTCAACACTGAGTATCTGTTATTCTACATATAAACAACCCGAACCCCTTGATTAGATTCCAGACTGTAAATCACTCCCGGGTATCTGTTATTCTATGTATAAACCACCCCGAACCCCTCGATTAGATTCCAGTCTGTAACTCACTCCCGGATATGTGTTATATGTATAAACCACCCCGAACCCCTCGATTAGATTCCAGTCTGCAACTCACTCCCGGGTATTTGTTATTCTACATATAAACCACCCCCAACCCCTCGATTAGATTCCAGTCTGTATCTCATTCCCAGGTATCACTTATTGCATATATAAACCACCCCGAACCCCTCGATTAGATTCCAGTCTGTAATCACTCCCGGGTATCTGTTATTCTATATATAAACCACCCCGAACCCCTCGATTAGATTCCAGTCTGTAATCACTCCCGGGTATCTGTTATTCTATATATAAACCCCCCCGAACCCCTCGATTAGATTCCAGTCTATAACTCACTCCCAGGGATCTGTTATTCTATATATAAACCTCCCCGAACCCCTCGATTAGATTCCAGTCTGAAACTCACTCCCGGGTATCTGTTATTCTATATATAAACCCTCCCTGAACCCCTCGATTAGATTCCAGTCTGTAACTCAATCCTGGGTATCTGTTATTCTATATATAAACCCCCCGAACGTCTCGATTAGATTCCAGAATGTAACTCGCTCCCGGGTATCAATAATTCTATATATAAACCAGCCCGAACCCCTCGATTAGATTCCAGGCTGTAACTCACTCCCGGGTATCTGTTATTCTATATATAAACCACACCAAACCCCTCGATTAGATTCCAGTCTGTAACTCACTCCCGGGTATCTGTTATTCTATATATAAACCACCCCTAACCCCTCGATTAGATTCCAGTGTGTAACTCACTCCCGGGTATCTGTTATTCTATATATAAACCACCCCGAACACCTCGATTAGATTCGAGTCTGTAACTCACTCCCGGGTATCAATTATTCTATACATAAACCACCCCGAACCCCTCGATTAGATTCCAGTCTGTAACACACTCCCGGGTATCTGTTATTCTATATATAAACCACCCCGAATCCCTCGATTAGATTCCAATCTGTAACTCATTCCCGGGTATCTGTTATTCTATATATAAACCACCCCGATCCCCTCGATTAGATTCCAGTCTGTAACTCATTCCTGTGTATCTGTTATTCTATATATAAACCAACCTGAACCCCTCGATTAGATTTCAGTCTGTAACTCACTCCCGGGTATCTGTTATTCTATATATAAATCACCCTGAATCCCTCGATTAGGTTCCAGTCTGTAACACACTCCCGGGTGTCTGTTATTCTATATTTCAACCCCCCCGAACGTCTCGATTAGATTCCAGACTGTAACTCGCTCCCGGGTATCTGTTATTCTGTATATAAACCACCCCGAACCCCTCGATTAGATTCCAGTGTGTAACTCACTCCCGGGTATCTGTTATTCTATATATAAACCCCCCCGAACCCCTCGATAAGATTCCAGTCTGTAACTCACTCCCGGGTATCAATAATTCTATATATAAACCACCCCGAACCCCTCGATTAGATTCCAGTCTGTAACTCACTCCCGGCTATCTGTTACTCTATATATAAACCAGCCGAGCAACTCGATTAGATTCCAGTCTGCAACTCACTCCCGGGTATCTGTTATTCTATATATAAACCCCCCGAACCACTCGATTAGATTCCAGTCTGTAACTCAATCCTGGGTATCTGTTATTCTATACATAAACCACCCGAACCCCTCGATTAGATTCCAGACTGTAACTCACTCCCGGGTATCTGTTATTCTATATATAAACCACCCCGAACCCCTCGATTAGATTCCAGTCTGTAACTCAATCCCGGCTATCTGTTACTCTATATATAAACCAGCCGAACAACTCGATTATATTCCAGTCTGCAACTCACTCCCGGGTATCTGTTATTCTATATATAAACCCCCCGAACCCCTCGATTAGATTCCAGTCTGTAACTCAATCCTGGGTATCTGTTATTCTATATATAAACCACCCCAAACCCCTCGATTAGATTCCAATCTGTAACTCACTCCCGGGTATCTGTTATTCTATATATAAACCACCCCGAACCTCTCGATTAGATTCCAGTCTGTAACTCAACACTGAGTATCTGTTATTCTACATATAAACAACCCGAACCCCTTGATTAGATTCCAGACTGTAAATCACTCCCGGGTATCTGTTATTCTATGTATAAACCACCCCGAACCCCTCGATTAGATTCCAGTCTGTAACTCACTCCCGGATATGTGTTATATGTATAAACCACCCCGAACCCCTCGATTAGATTCCAGTCTGCAACTCACTCCCGGGTATTTGTTATTCTACATATAAACCACCCCCAACCCCTCGATTAGATTCCAGTCTGTATCTCATTCCCAGGTATCACTTATTGCATATATAAACCACCACGAACCCCTCGATTAGATTCCAGTCTGTAATCACTCCCGGGTATCTGTTATTCTATATATAAACCACCCCGAACCCCTCGATTAGATTCCAGTCTGTAATCACTCCCGGGTATCTGTTATTCTATATATAAACCCCCCCGAACCCCTCGATTAGATTCCAGTCTATAACTCACTCCCAGGGATCTGTTATTCTATATATAAACCTCCCCGAACCCCTCGATTAGATTCCAGTCTGAAACTCACTCCCGGGTATCTGTTATTCTATATATAAACCCTCCCTGAACCCCTCGATTAGATTCCAGTCTGTAACTCAATCCTGGGTATCTGTTATTCTATATATAAACCCCCCGAACGTCTCGATTAGATTCCAGAATGTAACTCGCTCCCGGGTATCAATAATTCTATATATAAACCAGCCCGAACCCCTCGATTAGATTCCAGGCTGTAACTCACTCCCGGGTATCTGTTATTCTATATATAAACCACACCAAACCCCTCGATTAGATTCCAGTCTGTAACTCACTCCCGGGTATCTGTTATTCTATATATAAACCACCCCTAACCCCTCGATTAGATTCCAGTGTGTAACTCACTCCCGGGTATCTGTTATTCTATATATAAACCACCCCGAACACCTCGATTAGATTCGAGTCTGTAACTCACTCCCGGGTATCAATTATTCTATACATAAACCACCCCGAACCCCTCGATTAGATTCCAGTCTGTAACACACTCCCGGGTATCTGTTATTCTATATATAAACCACCCCGAATCCCTCGATTAGATTCCAATCTGTAACTCATTCCCGGGTATCTGTTATTCTATATATAAACCACCCCGATCCCCTCGATTAGATTCCAGTCTGTAACTCATTCCTGTGTATCTGTTATTCTATATATAAACCAACCTGAACCCCTCGATTAGATTTCAGTCTGTAACTCACTCCCGGGTATCTGTTATTCTATATATAAATCACCCTGAATCCCTCGATTAGGTTCCAGTCTGTAACACACTCCCGGGTGTCTGTTATTCTATATTTCAACCCCCCCGAACGTCTCGATTAGATTCCAGACTGTAACTCGCTCCCGGGTATCTGTTATTCTGTATATAAACCACCCCGAACCCCTCGATTAGATTCCAGTGTGTAACTCACTCCCGGGTATCTGTTATTCTATATATAAACCCCCCCGAACCCCTCGATAAGATTCCAGTCTGTAACTCACTCCCGGGTATCAATAATTCTATATATAAACCACCCCGAACCCCTCGATTAGATTCCAGTCTGTAACTCACTCCCGGCTATCTGTTACTCTATATATAAACCAGCCGAGCAACTCGATTAGATTCCAGTCTGCAACTCACTCCCGGGTATCTGTTATTCTATATATAAACCCCCCGAACCCCTCGATTAGATTCCAGTCTGTAACTCAACCCTGAGTATCTGTTATTCTACATATAAACAACCCGAACCCCGCAAATAGATTCCAAACTGTAAATCACTCCCGGGTATCTGTTATTCTATGTATAAACCACCCCGAACCCCTCGATTAGATTCCAGTCTGTAACTCACTCCCGGGTATGTGTTTTATATTTATAAACCACCCCGAACCCCTCGATTAGATTCGAGTCTGTAACTCACTCCCGGTTATCAATAATTCTATATATAAACCACCCCGAACCCCTCGATTAGATTCCAGTCTGTAACTCACTCCCGGGTATGTGTTATATATATAAACCACCCCGAACCCCTCGATTAGATTCCAGTCTGCAACTCACTCCCGGGTATTTGTTATTCTACGTATAAACGACCACCAACCCCTCGATTAGATTCCAGTCTGTATCTCATTCCCAGGTATCAGTTATTACATATATTAACCACCCCGAACCGCTCGATTAGATTCCAGTCTGTAATCACTCCCGGGTATCTGTTATTCTATATATAAACCCCCCCGAACCCCTCGATTAGATTCCCGTCTGTAACTCACTCCCGGGTATCTGTTACTCTATATATAAACCACCCGAACCCCTCGATTAGATTCCAGTCTGCAACTCACTCCCGGGTATCTGTTATTCTATATATAATCCACCCCGAACCCCGCAAATAGATTCCAGTCTGTAACTCAATCCTGGGTATCTGTTATTCTATATATAAACCACCCGAACCCCTCGATTAGATTCCAGTCAGTATCTCATTCCCAGATATCAGTTATAATATATATAAACCACCCCGAACCCCTCGATTAGATTCCAGTCTGTAACTCACACCCGTGTATCTGTTATGCTATATATCAACCACCCCGAACCTCTAGATTCGATTCCAGACTGTAACTCACTCCCGGGTATCTGTTTTTCTATATATAAACCACCCCGAAACGCTCGATTTGATTCCAGTCTGTAACTCAACCCTGAGTATCTGTTATTCTACATATAAACCACCCGAACCCCTCGATTAGATTCCAGTCTGTAACTCACTCCCGGGTATCTGTTATTATATATATAAACAACCCCGAACCCCTCGATTAGATTCCAGTCTGTAACTCACTCCCGGGTATCTGTTATTCTATATATAAACCACCCGAACCCCTCGATTAAATTCCAGACTGTAACTCACTCTCGGGTATCTGTTATTCTATATATAAAACCCCCGAACCCCTCGATTAGATTCCAGTCTGTAACTCGATCCTGGTTATCTGTTATTCTATATATAACCCACCCCGAAACCTCGATTAGATTCGAGTCTGTAACTCACTCCTGAGTATCTGTTATTCTACACATAATCCACCCGAACCCCTCGATTAGATTCCAGTCTGTAACTCACTCCCGGGTATCTGTTATTCTTAATATAAACCACCCTGAACCCCTCGATTAGATTCCAGTCTGTAACTCACTCCCGGGTATCTGTTACTCTATATATAAACCAGCCGAACACCTCGATTAGATTCCAGTCTGCAACTCACTCCCGGGTATCTGTTATTCTATATATAAACCCCCCGAACCCCTCGATTAGATTCCAGTCTGTAATTCAATCCTGGGTATCTGTTATTCTATATATAAACCCCACGGAACCCCTCGATTAGATTCCAACCTGTAACTCACTCCCGGGTACATGTTATTCTATATATAAACCACCCCAAACCCCTCGATTAGATTCCAGTCTTTAACTCACTCCCGGATATGTGTTATATATATAAACCACCCCGAACCCCTCGATTAGATTCCAGTCTGCAACTCACTCCCGGGTATTTGTTATTCTACATATAAACCACCCCCAACCCCTCGATTAGATTCCAGTCTGTATCTCATTCCCAGGTATCACTTATTGCATATATAAACCACCCCGAACCCCTCGATTAGATTCCAGTCTGTAATCACTCCCGGGTATCTGTTATTCTATGTATAAACCACCCCGAACCCCTCGATTAGATTCCAGTCTGTAATCACTCCCGGGTATCTGTTATTCTATATATAAACCCCCCCGAACCCCTCGATTAGATTCCAGTCTATAACTCACTCCCAGGTATCTGTTATTCTATATATAAACCCCACCGAACCCCTCGATTAGATTCCAGTCTGTAACTCACTCCCGGGTATCTGTTACTCTATATATAAACCACCCGAACCCCTCGATTAGATTCCAGTCTGCAACTCACTCCCGGGTATCTGTTATTCTATATATAATCCACCCCGAACCCCTCGATTAGATTCCAGTCTGTAACTCAATCCTGGGTATCTGTTATTCTATATATAAACCCCACCGAACCCCTCGATTAGATTCCAGTCTGTAACTCATTCCCGGGTATCTGTTACTCTATATATAAACCACCCGAACCCCTCGATTAGATTCCAGTCTGCAACTCACTCCCGGGTATCTGTTATTCTATATATAATCCACCCCGAACCCCGCAAATAGATTCCAGTCTGCAACTCACTCCCGGGTATTTGTTATTCTACATATAAACCACACCGAACCCCTCGATTAGATTCCAGTCTGTAACTCACTCCCGGGTATCTGTTATTCTGTATATAAACCACCTAAACTCCTCGATTAGATTCCAGTCTGTATCTCATTCCCAGGTATCACTTATTGCATATATAAACCACCCCGAACCCCTCGATTAGATTCCAGTCTGTAATCACTCCCGGGTATCTGTTATTCTATATATAAACCACCCCGAACCCCTCGATTAGATTCCAGTCTGTAACTCACTCCCGGGTATCTGTTATTCTATATATAAACCACCCCTAACCCCTCGATTAGATTCCAGTGTGTAACTCACTCCCGGGTATCTGTTATTCTATATATAAACCACCCCGAACACCTCGATTAGATTCGAGTCTGTAACTCACTCCCGGGTATCAATTATTCTATACATAAACCACCCCGAACCCCTCGATTAGATTCAAGTCTGTAACACACTCCCGGGTATCTGTTATTCTATATATAAACCACCCCGAATCCCTCGATTAGATTCCAATCTGTAACTCATTCCCGGGTATCTGTTATTCTATATATAAACCACCTTGATCCCCTCGATTAGATTCCAGTCTGTAACTCATTTCTGTGTATCTGTTATTCTATATATAAACCAACCTGAACCCCTCGATTAGATTTCAGTCTGTAACTCACTCCCGGGTATCTGTTATTCTATATATAAATCACCCTGAATCCCTCGATTAGGTTCCAGTCTGTAACTCACTCCCGGGTATCTGTTATTCTATATTTCAACCCCCCCGAACGTCTCGATTAGATTCCAGACTGTAACTCGCTCCCGGGTATCTGTTATTCTGTATATAAACCACCCCGAACCCCTCGATTAGATTCCAGTGTGTAACTCACTCCCGGGTATCTGTTATTCTATATATAAACCCCCCCGAACCCCTCGATAAGATTCCAGTCTGTAACTCACTCCCGGGTATCAATAATTCTATATATAAACCACCCCGAACCCCTCGATTAGATTCCAGTCTGTAACTCACTCCCGGCTATCTGTTACTCTATATATAAACCAGCCGAGCACCTCGATTAGATTCCAGT
The DNA here is from genome assembly GCA_026770705.1 of Isurus oxyrinchus. NCBI lineage: Eukaryota > Metazoa > Chordata > Chondrichthyes > Lamniformes > Lamnidae > Isurus > Isurus oxyrinchus. Next base: position 22,513 of record JANJGN010001980.1, read on the forward strand.
CTGCAACTCACTCCCGGGTATCTGTTATTCTATATATAAACCCCCCGAACCCCTCGATTAGATTCCAGTCTGTAACTCAATCCTGGGTATCTGTTATTCTATACATAAACCACCCGAACCCCTCGATCAGATTCCAGACTGTAACTCACTCCCGGGTATCTGTTATTCTATATATAAACCACCCCGAACCCCTCGATTAGATTCCAGTCTGTAACTCAACCCTGAGTATCTATTATTCTACATATAAACAACCCGAACCCCTTGATTAGATTCCAAACTGTAAATCACTCCCGGGTATCTGTTATTCTATGTATAAACCACCCCGAACCCCTCGATTAGATTCCAGTCTGTAACTCACTCCCGGGTATGTGTTATATATATAAACCACCCCGAACCCCTCGATTAGATTCGTGTCTGTAACTCACTCCCGGTTATCAATAATTCTATATATAAACCACCCCGAACCCCTCGATTAGATTCCAGTCTGTAACTCACTCCCGGGTATCTGTTATTCTTAATATAAACCACCCTGAACCCCTCGATTAGATTCCAGTCTGTAACTCACTCCCGGGTATCTGTTACTCTATATATAAACCAGCCGAACACCTCGATTAGATTCCAGTCTGCAACTCACTCCCGGGTATCTGTTATTCTATATATAATCCACCCCGAACCCCTCGATTAGATTCCAGTCTGTAACTCAATCCTGGGTATCTGTTATTCTATATATAAACCCCACCGAACCCCTCGATTAGATTCCAGTCTGTAACTCACTCCCGGGTATCTGTTACTCTATATATAAACCACCCGAACCCCTCGATTAGATTCCAGTCTGCAACTCACTCCCGGGTATCTGTTATTCTATATATAATCCACCCCGAACCCCGCAAATAGATTCCAGTCTGCAACTCACTCCCGGGTATGTGTTATTCTACATATAAACCACACCGAACCCCTCGATTAGATTCCAGTCTGTAACTCACTCCCGGGTATCTGTTATTCTGTATATAAACCACCTAAACTCCTCGATTAGATTCCAGTCTGTATCTCATTCCCAGGTATCACTTATTGCATATATAAACCACCCCGAACCCCTCGATTAGATTCCAGTCTGTAATCACTCCCGGGTATCTGTTATTCTATATATAAACCACCCCGAACACCTCGATTAGATTCGAGTCTGTAACTCACTCCCGGGTATCAATTATTCTATACATAAACCACCCCGAACCCCTCGATTAGATTCAAGTCTGTAACACACTCCCGGGTATCTGTTATTCTATATATAAACCACCCCGAATCCCTCGATTAGATTCCAATCTGTAACTCATTCCCGGGTATCTGTTATTCTATATATAAACCACCTTGATCCCCTCGATTAGATTCCAGTCTGTAACTCATTTCGGTGTATCTGTTATTCTATATATAAACCACCCCGAACCCCTCGATTAGATTTCAGTCTGTAACTCACTCCCGGGTATCTGTTATTCTATATATAAATCACCCTGAATCCCTCGATTAGGTTCCAGTCTGTAACTCACTCCCGGGTGTCTGTTATTCTATATTTCAACCCCCCCGAACGTCTCGATTAGATTCCAGACTGTAACTCGCTCCCGGGTATCTGTTATTCTGTATATAAACCACCCCGAACCCCTCGATTAGATTCCAGTGTGTAACTCACTCCCGGGTATCTGTTATTCTATATATAAACCCCCCCGAACCCCTCGATAAGATTCCAGTCTGTAACTCACTCCCGGGTATCAATAATTCTATATATAAACCACCCCGAACCCCTCGATTAGATTCCAGTCTGTAACTCACTCCCGGCTATCTGTTACTCTATATATAAACCAGCCGAGCACCTCGATTAGATTCCAGTCTGCAACTCACTCCCGGGTATCTGTTATTCTATATATAAACCCCCCGAACCCCTCGATTAGATTCCAGTCTGTAACTCAATCCTGGGTATCTGTTATTCTATACATAAACCACCCGAACCCCTCGATCAGATTCCAGACTGTAACTCACTCCCGGGTATCTGTTATTCTATATATAAACCACCCCGAACCCCTCGATTAGATTCCAGTCTGTAACTCAACCCTGAGTATCTATTATTCTACATATAAACAACCCGAACCCCTTGATTAGATTCCAAACTGTAAATCACTCCCGGGTATCTGTTATTCTATGTATAAACCACCCCGAACCCCTCGATTAGATTCCAGTCTGTAACTCACTCCCGGGTATGTGTTATATATATAAACCACCCCGAACCCCTCGATTAGATTCGTGTCTGTAACTCACTCCCGGTTATCAATAATTCTATATATAAACCACCCCGAACCCCTCGATTAGATTCCAGTCTGTAACTCACTCCCGGGTATCTGTTATTCTTAATATAAACCACCCTGAACCCCTCGATTAGATTCCAGTCTGTAACTCACTCCCGGGTATCTGTTACTCTATATATAAACCAGCCGAACACCTCGATTAGATTCCAGTCTGCAACTCACTCCCGGGTATCTGTTATTCTATATATAATCCACCCCGAACCCCTCGATTAGATTCCAGTCTGTAACTCAATCCTGGGTATCTGTTATTCTATATATAAACCCCACCGAACCCCTCGATTAGATTCCAGTCTGTAACTCACTCCCGGGTATCTGTTACTCTATATATAAACCACCCGAACCCCTCGATTAGATTCCAGTCTGCAACTCACTCCCGGGTATCTGTTATTCTATATATAATCCACCCCGAACCCCGCAAATAGATTCCAGTCTGCAACTCACTCCCGGGTATGTGTTATTCTACATATAAACCACACCGAACCCCTCGATTAGATTCCAGTCTGTAACTCACTCCCGGGTATCTGTTATTCTGTATATAAACCACCTAAACTCCTCGATTAGATTCCAGTCTGTATCTCATTCCCAGGTATCACTTATTGCATATATAAACCACCCCGAACCCCTCGATTAGATTCCAGTCTGTAATCACTCCCGGGTATCTGTTATTCTATATATAAACCACCCCGAACACCTCGATTAGATTCGAGTCTGTAACTCACTCCCGGGTATCAATTATTCTATACATAAACCACCCCGAACCCCTCGATTAGATTCAAGTCTGTAACACACTCCCGGGTATCTGTTATTCTATATATAAACCACCCCGAATCCCTCGATTAGATTCCAATCTGTAACTCATTCCCGGGTATCTGTTATTCTATATATAAACCACCTTGATCCCCTCGATTAGATTCCAGTCTGTAACTCATTTCTGTGTATCTGTTATTCTATATATAAACCACCCCGAACCCCTCGATTAGATTTCAGTCTGTAACTCACTCCCGGGTATCTGTTATTCTATATATAAATCACCCTGAATCCCTCGATTAGGTTCCAGTCTGTAACTCACTCCCGGGTGTCTGTTATTCTATATTTCAACCCCCCCGAACGTCTCGATTAGATTCCAGACTGTAACTCGCTCCCGGGTATCTGTTATTCTGTATATAAACCACCCCGAACCCCTCGATTAGATTCCAGTGTGTAACTCACTCCCGGGTATCTGTTATTCTATATATAAACCCCCCCGAACCCCTCGATAAGATTCCAGTCTGTAACTCACTCCCGGGTATCAATAATTCTATATATAAACCACCCCGAACCCCTCGATTAGATTCCAGTCTGTAACTCACTCCCGGCTATCTGTTACTCTATATATAAACCAGCCGAGCACCTCGATTAGATTCCAGTCTGCAACTCACTCCCGGGTATCTGTTATTCTATATATAAACCCCCCGAACCCCTCGATTAGATTCCAGTCTGTAACTCAATCCTGGGTATCTGTTATTCTATACATAAACCACCCGAACCCCTCGATCAGATTCCAGACTGTAACTCACTCCCGGGTATCTGTTATTCTATATATAAACCACCCCGAACCCCTCGATTAGATTCCAGTCTGTAACTCAACCCTGAGTATCTATTATTCTACATATAAACAACCCGAACCCCTTGATTAGATTCCAAACTGTAAATCACTCCCGGGTATCTGTTATTCTATGTATAAACCACCCCGAACCCCTCGATTAGATTCCAGTCTGTAACTCACTCCCGGGTATGTGTTATATATATAAACCACCCCGAACCCCTCGATTAGATTCGTGTCTGTAACTCACTCCCGGTTATCAATAATTCTATATATAAACCACCCCGAACCCCTCGATTAGATTCCAGTCTGTAACTCACTCCCGGGTATCTGTTATTCTTAATATAAACCACCCTGAACCCCTCGATTAGATTCCAGTCTGTAACTCACTCCCGGGTATCTGTTACTCTATATATAAACCAGCCGAACACCTCGATTAGATTCCAGTCTGCAACTCACTCCCGGGTATCTGTTATTCTATATATAACCCACCCCGAAACCTCGATTAGATTCGAGTCTGTAACTCACTCCTGAGTATCTGTTATTCTACACATAATCCACCCGAACCCCTCGATTAGATTCCAGTCTGTAACTCACTCCCGGGTATCTGTTATTCTTAATATAAACCACCCTGAACCCCTCGATTAGATTCCAGTCTGTAACTCACTCCCGGGTATCTGTTACTCTATATATAAACCAGCCGAACACCTCGATTAGATTCCAGTCTGCAACTCACTCCCGGGTATCTGTTATTCTATATATAAACCCCCCGAACCCCTCGATTAGATTCCAGTCTGTAATTCAATCCTGGGTATCTGTTATTCTATATATAAACCACCCCAAACCCCTCGATTAGATTCCAGTCTGTAACTCACTCCCGGATATGTGTTATATATATAAACCACCCCGAACCCCTCGATTAGATTCCAGTCTGCAACTCACTCCCGGGTATTTGTTATTCTACATATAAACCACCCCCAACCCCTCGATTAGATTCCAGTCTGTATCTCATTCCCAGGTATCACTTATTGCATATATAAACCACCCCGAACCCCTCGATTAGATTCCAGTCTGTAATCACTCCCGGGTATCTGTTATTCTATATATAAACCACCTCGAACCCCTCGATAAGATTCCAGTCTGTAATCACTCCCGGGTATCTGTTATTCTATATATAAACCCCCCCGAACACCTCGATTAGATTCCAGTCTATAACTCACTCCCAGGTATCTGTTATTCTATATATAAACCCCACCGAACCCCTCGATTAGATTCCAGTCTGTAACTCACTCCCGGGTATCTGTTATTCTATATATAAACCACCCGAACCCCTCGATTAGATTCCAGTCTGCAACTCACTCCCGGGTATCTGTTATTCTATATATAATCCACCCCGAACCCCGCAAATAGATTCCAGTCTGTAACTCACTCCCGGGTATCTGTTATTCTATATATAAACCCTCCCTGAACCCCTCGATTAGATTCCAGTCTGTAACTCAATCCTGGGTATCTGTTATTCTACATATAAACCCCCCGAACCCCTCGATTAGATTCCAGTCTGTATCTCATTCCCAGATATCAGTTATAATATATATAAACCACCCGAACCCCTCGATTAGATTCCAGTCTGTAACTCACACCCGTGTATCTGTTATGCTATATATCAACCACCCCGAACCTCTAGATTCGATTCCAGACTGTAACTCACTCCCGGGTATCTGTTATTCTATATATAAACTCCCCCGAAACGCTCGATTTGATTCCAGTCTGTAACTCAACCCTGAGTATCTGTTATTCTACATATAAACCACCCGAACCCCTCGATTGGATTCCAGTCTGTAACTCACTCCTGGGTATCTGTTATTCTATATATAAACCACACCTAACCCCTCGATTAGATTCCAGACTGTAACTCACTCCCGGGTATCTGTTATTCTATATATAAACCACCCCGTCCCCTCGATTAGATTCCAGTCTGTAACCCACACCCGGGTATCTGTTATTCTATATATAAACCAACCCGAACCCCTCGATCAGATTCCAGTCTGTAACTCACTCCCTGGTATCTGTTATTCTATATATAAACCACCCCGAACCCCTCGATTAGATTCCAGTCTGCAACTCACTCCCGGGTATTTGTTATTCTACATATAAACCACCCCCAACCCCTCGATTAGATTCCAGTCTGTATCTCATTCCCAGGTATCACTTATTGCATATATAAACCACCCCGAACCCCTCGATTAGATTCCAGTCTGTAATCACTCCCGGGTATCTGTTATTCTATATATAAACCACCCCGAACCCCTCGATTTGATTCCAGTCTGTAACTCACTCCCGGGTATCTGTTATTCTATATATAAACCACCCCTAACCCCTCGATTAGATTCCAGTGTGTAACTCACTCCCGGGTATCTGTTATTCTATATATAAATCACCCCGAACACCTCGATTAGATTCGAGTCTGTAACTCACTCCCGGGTATCAATTATTCTATACATAAACCACCCCGAACCCCTCGATTAGATTCCAGTCTGTAACACACTCCCGGGTATCTGTTATTCTATATATAAACCACCCCGAATCCCTCGATTAGATTCCAATCTGTAACTCATTCCCGGGTATCTGTTATTCTATATATAAACCACCCCGATCCCCTCGATTAGATTCCAGTCTGTAACTCATTTCTGTGTATCTGTTATTCTATATATAAACCAACCTGAACCCCTCGATTAGATTTCAGTCTGTAACTCACTCCCGGGTATCTGTTATTCTATATATAAATCACCCTGAATCCCTCGATTAGGTTCCAGTCTGTAACTCACTCCCGGGTGTCTGTTATTCTATATTTCAACCCCCCCGAACGTCTCGATTAGATTCCAGACTGTAACTCGCTCCCGGGTATCTGTTATTCTGTATATAAACCACCCCGAACCCCTCGATTAGATTCCAGTGTGTAACTCACTCCCGGGTATCTGTTATTCTATATATAAACCCACCCGAACCCCTCGATAAGATTCCAGTCTGTAACTCACTCCCGGGTATCAATAATTCTATATATAAACCACCCCGAACCCCTCGATTAGATTCCAGTCTGTAACTCACTCCCGGCTATCTGTTACTCTACATATAAACCACCCCGAACCCCTCGATTAGATTCCAGTCTGTAACTCACTCCCGGGTATCTGTTATTCTATATATAAACCAACCCGAACCCCTCGATTAGATTCCAGTCTGTAACTCAATCCTGGGTATCTGTTATTCTATACATAAACCACCCGAACCCCTCGATTAGATTCCAGACTGTAACTCACTCCCGGGTATCTGTTATTCTATATATAAACCACCCCGAACCCCTCGATTAGATTCCAGTCTGTAACTCAACACTGAGTATCTGTTATTCTACATATAAACAACCCGAACCCCTTGATTAGATTCCAAACTGTAAATCACTCCCGGGTATCTGTTATTCTATGTATAAACCACCCCGAACCCCTCGATTAGATTCCAGTCTGTAACTCACTCCCGGGTATGTGTTATATATATAAACCACCCCGAACCCCTCGATTAGATTCGAGTCTGTAACTCACTCCCGGTTATCAATAATTCTATATATAAACCACCCCGAACCCCTCGATTAGATTCCAGTCTGTAACTCACTCCCGGGTATCTGTTATTCTTAATATAAACCACCCTGAACCCCTCGATTAGATTCCAGTCTGTAACTCACTCCCGGGTATCTGTTACTCTATATATAAACCAGCCGAACACCTCGATTAGATTCCAGTCTGCAACTCACTCCCGGGTATCTGTTATTCTATATATAAACCCCCCGAACCCCTCGATTAGATTCCAGTCTGTAATTCAATCCTGGGTATCTGTTATTCTATATATAAACCACCCCGAACCCCTCGATTAGATTCCAGTCTGTAACTCACTCCCGGATATGTGTTATATATATAAACCACCCCGAACCCCTCGATTAGATTCCAGTCTGCAACTCACTCCCGGGTATTTGTTATTCTACATATAAACCACCCCGAACCCCTCGATTAGATTCCAGTGTGTAATCACTCCCGGGTGTCTGTTATTCTATATATAAACCACCCCGAGCCCCTCGATTAGATTCCAGTCTGTAACTCACTCCCGGGTATCTGTTATTCTATATATAAACCACCCCTAACCCCTCGATTAGATTCCAGTGTGTAACTCACTCCCGGGCATCTGTTATTCTATATATAAACCACCCCGAACACCTCGATTAGATTCGAGTCTGTAACTCACTCCCGGGTATCAATTATTCTATACATAAACCACCCCGAACCCCTCGATTAGATTCCAGTCTGTAACACACTCCCGGGTATCTGTTATTCTATATATAAACCACCCCGAATCCCTCGATTAGATTCCAATCTGTAACTCATTCCCGGGTATCTGTTATTCTATATATAATCCACCCCGAACCCCTCGATTAGATTCCAGTCTGTAACTCATTCCTGTGTATCTGTTATTCTATATATAAACCAACCTGAACCCCTCGATTAGATTTCAGTCTGTAACTCACTCCCAGGTATCTGTTATTCTATATATAAATCACCCTGAATCCCTCGATTAGGTTCCAGTCTGTAACTCACTCCCGGGTGTCTGTTATTCTATATTTCAACCCCCCCGAACGTCTCGATTAGATTCCAGACTGTAACTCACTCCCGGGTATCTGTTATTCTGTATATAAACCACCCCGAACCCCTCGATTAGATTCCAGTGTGTAACTCACTCCCGGGTATCTGTTATTCTATATATAAACCCCCCGAACCCCTCGATTAGATTCCAGTCTGTATCTCATTCCCAGATATCAGTTATAATATATATAATCCACCCCGAACCCCGCAAATAGATTCCAGTCTGTAACTCACTCCCGGGTATCTGTTATTCTATATATAAACCCTCCCTGAACCCCTCGATTAGATTCCAGTCTGTAACTCAATCCTGGGTATCTGTTATTCTATATATAAACCCCCCGAACCCCTCGATTAGATTCCAGTCTGTATCTCATTCCCAGATATCAGTTATAATATATATAAACCACCCCGAACCCCTCGATTAGATTCCAGACTGTAACTCACACCCGTGTATCTGTTATGCTATATATCAACCACCCCGAACCTCTAGATTCGATTCCAGACTGTAACTCACTCCCGGGTATCTGTTATTCTATAAATAAACCCCCTCGAAACGCTCGATTTGATTCCAGTCTGTAACTCAACCCTGAGTATCTGTTATTCTACATATAAACCACCCGAACCCCTCGATTAGATTCCAATCTGTAACTCACTCCCGGGTATCTGTTATTCTATATATAAACCACACCGTCCCCTCGATTAGATTCCAGTCTGTAACCCACACCCGGGTATCTGTTATTCTATATATAAACCAACCCGAACCCCTCGATCAGATTCCAGTCTGTAACTCACTCCCGGGTATCTGTTATTCTATATATAAACCACCCCGAACCCCTCGATTAGATTCCAGTCTGCAACTCACTCCCGGGTATTTGTTATTCTACAAAAAAACCACCCCCAACCCCTCGATTAGATTCCAGTCTGTATCTCATTCCCAGGTATCACTTATTGCATATATAAACCACCCCGAACCCCTCGATTAGATTCCAGTCTGTAATCACTCCCGGGTATCTGTTATTCTATATATAAACCCCCCCGAATCCCTCGATTAGATTCCAGTCTGTAACTCACTCCCGGGTATCTGTTATTCTATATATAAACCAACCCGAACCCCTCGATCAGATTCCAGTCTGTAACTCACTCCCGGGTATCTGTTATTCTATATATAAACCACCCTGAATCCCTCGATTAGGTTCCAGTCTGTAACTCACTCCCGGGTATCTGTTATTCTATATGTAAACCCCCCGAACGTCTCGATTAGATTTCAGACTGTAACTCGTTCCCGGGTATCTGTTATTCTGTATATAAACCACCCCGAACCCCTCGATTAGATTCCAGTGTGTAACTCACTCCCGGGTATCTGTTATTCTATATATAAACCACCCCGAAACCCTCGATTAGATTCCAGTCTGTAACTCACTCCCGGGTATCTGTTATTCTATATATAAACCACCCCTAACCCCTCGATTAGATTCCAGTGTGTAACTCACTCCCGGGTATCTGTTATTCTATATATAAACCACCCCGAACACCTCGATTAGATTCGAGTCTGTAACTCACTCCCGGGTATCAATTATTCTATACATAAACCACCCCGAACCCCTCGATTAGATTCCAGTCTGTAACACACTCCCGGGTATCTGTTATTCTATATATAAACCACCCCGAATCCCTCGATTAGATTCCAATCTGTAACTCATTCCCGGGTATCTGTTATTCTATATATAAACCAGCCCGATCCCCTCGATTAGATTCCAGTCTGTAACTCATTCCTGTGTATCTGTTATTCTATATATAAACCAACCTGAACCCCTCGATTAGATTTCAGTCTGTAACTCACTCCCGGGTATCTGTTATTCTATATATAAATCACCCTGAATCCCTCGATTAGGTTCCAGTCTGTAACTCACTCCCGGGTGTCGGTTATTCTATATTTCAACCCCCCCGAACGTCTCGATTAGATTCCAGACTGTAACTCGCTCCCGGGTATCTGTTATCCTGTATATAAACCACCCCGAACCCCTCGATTAGATTCCAGTGTGTAACTCACTCCCGGGTATCTGTTATTCTATATATAAACCCCCCCGAACCCCTCGATAAGATTCCAGTCTGTAACTCACTCCCGGGTATCAATAATTCTATATATAAACCACCCCGAACCCCTCGATTAGATTCCAGTCTGTAACTCACTCCCGGCTATCTGTTACTCTATATATAAACCAGCCGAGAACCTCGATTAGATTCCAGTCTGCAACTCACTCCCGGGTATCTGTTATTCTGTATATAAACCCCCCGAACCCCTCGATTAGATTCCAGTCTGTAACTCAATCCTGGGTATCTGTTATTCTATATAGAAACCACCCGAACCCCTCGATTAGATTCCAGACTGTAACTCACTCCCGGGTATCTGTTATTCTATATATAAACCACCCCGAACCCCTTGATTAGATTCCAGTCTGTAACTCACTCCCGGGTATGTGTTGTATATATAAACCACCCCGAACCCCTCGATTAGATTCGAGTCTGTAACTCACTCCCGGTTATCAATAATTCTATATATAAACCACCCCGAACCCCTCGATTAGATTCCAGTCTGTAACTCACTCCCGGGTATCTGTTATTCTTAATATAAACCACCCTGAACCCCTCGATTAGATTCCAGTCTGTAACTCACTCCCGGGTATCTGTTACTCTATATATAAACCAGCCGAACACCTCGATTAGATTCCAGTCTGTAACTCACTCCCGGGTATCTGTTATTCTATATATAAACCCCCCGAACCCCTCGATTAGATTCCAGTCTGTAATTCAATCCTGGGTATCTGTTATTCTATATATAAACCCCACGGAACCCCTCGATTAGATTCCAATCTGTAACTCACTCCCGGGTATCTGTTATTCTATATATAAACCACCCCAAACCCCTCGATTAGATTCCAGTCTGTAACTCACTCCCGGATATGTGTTATATATATAAACCACCCCGAACCCCTCGATTAGATTCCAGTCTGCAACTCACTCCCGGGTATTTGTTATTCTACATATAAACCTCCCCCAACCCCTCGATTTGATTCCAGTCTGTATCTCATTCCCAGGTATCACTTATTGCATATATAAACCACCCCGAACCCCTCGATTAGATTCCAGTCTTTAACTCACTCCCAGGTATCTGTTATTCTATATATAAACCAACCCGAACCCCTCGATCAGATTCCAGTCTGTAACTCACTCCCGGGTATCTGTTATTCTATATATAAACCACCCTGAATCCCTCGATTAGGTCCCAGTCTGTAACTCACTCCCGGGTATCTGTTATTCTATATGTAAACCCCCCGAACGTCTCGATTAGATTTCAGACTGTAACTCGTTCCCGGGTATCTGTTATTCTGTATATAAACCACCCCAAACCCCTCGATTAGATTCCAGTGTGTAACTCACTCCCGGGTATCTGTTATTCTATATATAAACCACCCCGAACCCCTCGATTAGATTCCAGTCTGTAACTCACTCCCGGGTATCTGTTATTCTATATATAAACCACCCCTAACCCCTCGATTAGATTCCAGTGTGTAACTCACTCCCGGGTATCTGTTATTCTATATATAAACCACCCCGAACACCTCGATTAGATTCGAGTCTGTAACTCACTCCCGGGTATCAATTATTCTATACATAAACCACCCCGAACCCCTCGATTAGATTCCAGTCTGTAACACACTCCCGGGTATCTGTTATTCTATATATAAACCAACCTGAACCCCTCGTTTAGATTTCAGTCTGTAACTCACTCCCGGGTATCTGTTATTCTATATATAAATCACCCTGAATCCCTCGATTAGGTTCCAGTCTGTAACTCACTCCCGGGTGTCTGTTATTCTATATTTCAACCCCCCCGAACGTCTCGATTAGATTCCAGACTGTAACTCGCTCCCGGGTATCTGTTATTCTGTATATAAACCACCCCGAACCCCTCGATTAGATTCCAGTGTGTAACTCACTCCCGGGTATCTGTTATTCTATATATAAACCTGCCCGAACCCCTCGATAAGATTCCAGTCTGTAACTCACTCCCGGGTATCAATAATTCTATATATAAACCACCCCGAACCCCTCGATTAGATTCCAGTCTGTAACTCACTCTCGGCTATCTGTTACTCTATATATAAACCAGCCGAGCACCTCGATTAGATTCCAGTCTGCAACTCACTCCCGGGTATCTTTTATTCTATATATAAACCACCCCAAACCCCTCGATTAGATTCCAGTCTGTAACTCACTCCCGGGTATCTGTTATTCTATATATAAACCCCCCGAACCCCTCGATTAGATTCCAGTCTGTAACTCAATCCTGGGTATCTGTTATTCTATACATAAACCACCCGAACCCCTCGATTAGATTCCAGACTGTAACTCACTCCCGGGTATCTGTTATTCTATATATAAACCACCCCGAACCCCTCGATTAGATTCCAGTCTGTAACTCAACCCTGAGTATCTGTTATTCTACATATAAACAACCCGAACCCCTTGATTAGATTCCAAACTGTAAATCACTCCCGGGTATCTGTTATTCTATGTATAAACCACCCCGAACCCCTCGATTAGATTCCAGTCTGTAACTCACTCCCGGGTATGTGTTATATATATAAACCACCCCGAACCCCTCGATTAGATTCCAGTCTGCAACTCACTCCCGGGTATTTGTTATTCTAAATATAAACCACCACCAACCCCTCGATTAGATTCCAGTCTGTATCTCATTCCCAGGTATCACTTATTGCATATATTAACCACCCCGAACCCCTCGATTAGATTCCAGTCTGTAATCACTCCCGGGTATCTGTTATTCTATATATAAACCATCCCGAACCCCTCGATTAGATTCCAGTCTATAACTCACTCCCAGGTATCTGTTATTCTATATATAAACACCCCCGAACCCCTCGATTAGATTCCAGTCTGTAACTCACTCCCGGGTATCTGTTATTCTATATATAAACCCCCCCGAACCCCTCGATTAGATTCCAGTCTGTAACTCACTCCTGGGTATCTGTTACTCTATATATAAACCACCCGAATCCCTCGATTAGATTCCAGTCTGCAACTCACTCCCGGGTATCTGTTATTCTATATATAATCCACCCCGAACCCCGCAAATAGATTCCAGTCTGTAACTCAATCCTGGGTATCTGTTATTCTATATATAAACCACCCGAACCCCTCGATTAGATTCCAGTCTGTATCTCATTCCCAGATATCAGTTATAATATATATAAACCACCCCGAACCCCTCGATTAGATTCCATTCTGTAACTCACACCCGTGTATCTGTTATGCTATATATCAAACACCCCGAACCCCTCGATTAGATTCCAGACTGTAACTCACTCCTGGGTATCTGTTATTCTATATATAAACCACCCCGAAACGCTCGATTTGATTCCAGTCTGTAACTCAACCCTGAGTATCTGTTATTCTACATATAAACCACCCGAACCCCTCGATTAAATTCCAGTCTGTAACTCACTCTCGGGTATCTGTTATTCTATATATAAAACCCCCGAAACCCTCGATTAGATTCCAGTGTGTAACTCACTCCCAGGTATCTGTTATTCTATATATAAATCACCCCGAACTGTTCGATTAGATTCCAGTCTGTAACTCAATCCTGGTTATCTGTTATTCTATATATAACCCACCCCGAAACCTCGATTAGATTCGAGTCTGTAACTCACTCCTGAGTATCTGTTATTCTACACATAATCCACCCGAACCCCTCGATTAGATTCCAGTCTGTAACTCACTCCCGGGTATCTGTTATTCTACATATAAACCACCCCAAACCCCTCGATTAGATTCCAGTCTGTAATTCACTCCCGGATATCTGTTATTCTATGTTTAACCCACCCCCAACCCCTCGATTAGATTCCAGTCTGTAACTCACTCCCGGCATCTGTTATTCTATATGTAAACCACCCCGAACCCCTCGATTATATTCGAGTCTGTAACTCACTCCCGGGTATCTGGTATTCTATATATAAACCCCACCGAACGCCTTGATTAGATTCCAGTCTCTAACTCATTCCCGGGTATCTGTTATTCTACATAGAAACCACCCCGAACCCCTCGATTAGATTCCAGTCTGTAACTCACTCCCGGGTATCTGTTATTCTACATAGAAACCACCCCGAACCCCTCGATTAGATTCCAGTCTGTAACTCACTCCCAGGTATCTGTTATTCTATATAAACCACCCCGAACCGCTAGATTAGATTCGAGTCTCTAACTCACTCCCGGGTATCTGTTATTCTATATATAAACCCCACCCGAACCCCTCGGTAAGATTCCAGTCTGCAACTCACTCCCGGGTATCTTTTATTCTATATATAAACCACCCTGAACCCCTCGATTAGATTCGAGTCTGTAACTCACTCCCGGTTATCAATAATTCTATATATAAACCACCCCGAACCCCTCGATTAGATTCCAGTCTGTAACTCACTCCCGGGTATCTGTTATTCTTAATATAAACCACCCTGAACCCCTCGATTAGATTCCAGTCTGTAACTCACTCCCGGGTATCTGTTAATCTATATATAAACCAGCCGAACACCTCGATTAGATTCCAGTCTGCAACTCACTCCCGGGTATCTGTTATTCTATATATAAACCCCCCGAACCCCTCGATTAGATTCCAGTCTGTAATTCAATCCTGGGTATCTGTTATTCTACATATAAACCCCACGGAACCCCTCGATTAGATTCCAATCTGTAACTCACTCCCGGGTATCTGTTATTCTATATATAAACCACCCCGAACCCCTCGATTAGATTCCAGTCTGTAACTCAACCCTGAGTATCTGTTATTCTACATATAAACAACCCGAACCCCTTGATTAGATTCCAGACTGTAAATCACTCCCGGGTATCTGTTATTCTATGTATAAACCACCCCGAACCCCTCGAAAAGATTCCAGTCTGTAACTCACTCCCGGGTATGTGTTATATATATACATACCACCCCGAACCCCTCGATTAGATTCCAGTCTGTAATCACTCCCGGGTATCTGTTATTCTATATATAAACCACCCCCAACCCCTCGATTAGATTCTAGTCTGTATCTCATTCCCAGGTATCAGTTATTATATATATAAACCACCACGAACCCCTCGATTAGATTCCAGTCTGTAATCACTCCCGGGTATCTGTTATTCTATATATAAATCATCCCGAACCCCTCGATTAGATTCCAGTCTATAACTCACTCCCTGGTATCTGTTATTCTATATATAAACCCCACCGAACCCCTCGATCAGATTCCAGTCTGTAACTCACTCCCGGGTATCTGTTATTCTATAAATAAACCACCCGAACCCCTCGATTAGATTCCAGTCTGCAACTCACTCCCGGGCATCTTTTATTCTATATATAATCCACCCCGAACCCCGCAAATAGATTCCAGTCTGTAACTCACTCCCGGGTATCTGTTATTCTATATATAAACCCCCCGAACCCCTCGATTAGATTCCAGTCTGTAACTCAATCCTGGGTATCTGTTATTCTATATATAAACCCCCCGAACCCCTCGATTAGATTCCAGTCTGTATCTCATTCCCAGATATCAGTTATAATATATATAAACCACCCGAACCCCTCGATTAGATTCCAGTCTGTAACTCACACCCGTGTATCTGTTATTCTATATATAAACCCCCCCGAAACGCTCGATTTGATTCCAGTCTGTAACTCAACCCTGAGTATCTGTTATTCTACATATAAACCACCCGAACCCCTCGATTAGATTCTAGTCTGTATCTCATTCCCAGGTTTCAGTTATTATATATATATACCACCCCGAACCCCTCGATTAGATTCCAGTCTGAAACTCACTCCCGGGTATTTGTTATTCTACATATAAACCACCCCGAACCCCTCGATTAGATTCTAGTCTGTATCTCATTCCCAGGTTTCAGTTATAATATATATAAACCACCCCGAACCCCTCGATTAGATTCCAGTCTGTAATCACTCCCGGGTATCTGTTATTCTATATATAAATCATCCCGAACCCCTCGATTAGATTCCAGTCTATAACTCACTCCCAGGTATCTGTTATTCTATATATAAACCCCCCCGAGCCCCTCGATCAGATTCCAGTCTGTAACTCACTCCCGGGTATCTGTTACTCTATATATAAACCACCCGAACCCCTCGATTAGATTCCAGTCTGCAACTCACTCCCTGGTATCTGTTATTCTATATATAATCCACCCCGAACCCCGCAAATAGATTCCAGTCTGTAACTCACTCCCGGGTATCTGTTATTCTATATAAAAACCCCACCGAACACCTCGATTAGATTCCAGTCTGCAACTCACTTCCGGGTATCTGTTATTCTATATATAAACCACCCCGAACCCCTCGATTAGATTCCAGTCTGTAACTCACTCCTGGGTATCTGTTATTCTATATCTAAACCCCTCCGAACACCTCGATTAGATTCCAGTCTGTCACTCACTCCTGGGTATCTGTTACTCTATATATAAACCACACCGAACCCCTCGATTAGATTCCAGTCTGTAACTCACTCCTGGGTATCTGTTATTCTATATCTAAACCCCTCCGAACACCTCGATTAGATTCCAGTCTGCAACCCACTTCCGGGTATCTGTTATTCTGTATATAAACCACCCCGAACCCCTCGATTAGATTCCAGTGTGTAACTCACTCCCGGGTATCTGTTATTCAATATATAAAACACCCCGAAACCCTCGATTAGATTCCAGTGTGTAACTCACTCCCGGGTATCTGTTATTCTACATATAAACCCCACGGAACCCCTCGATTAGATTCCAGTCTGTAACTCACTCCTGGGTATCTGTTACTCTATATATAAACCACCCGAATCCCTCGATTAGATTCCAGTCTGCAACTCACTCCCGGGTATCTGTTATTCTATATATAATCCACCCCGAACCCCGCAAATAGATTCCAGTCTGTAACTCAATCCTGGGTATCTGTTATTCTATATATAAACCACCCGAACCCCTCGATTAGATTCCAGTCTGTATCTCATTCCCAGGTATCAGTTATTACATATATTAACCACCCCGAACCCCTCGATTAGATTCCAGTCTGTAATCACTCCCGGGTATCTGTTATTCTATATATAAACCATCCCGAACCCCTCGATTTGATTCCAGTCTATAACTCACTCCCAGGTATCTGTTATTCTATATATAAACACCCCCGAACCCCTCGATTAGATTCCAGTCTGTAACTCACTCCCGGGTATCTGTTATTCTATATATAAACCCCCCCGAACCCCTCGATTAGATTCCAGTCTGTAACTCACTCCTGGGTATCTGTTACTCTATATATAAACCACCCGAATCCCTCGATTAGATTCCAGTCTGTAACTCACTCCCGGGTATCTGTTATTCTATATATAATCCACCCCGAACCCCGCAAATAGATTCCAGTCTGTAACTCAATCCTGGGTATCTGTTATTCTATATATAAACCACCCGAACCCCTCGATTAGATTCCAGTCTGAATCTCATTCCCAGATATCAGTTATAATATATATAAACCACCCCGAACCCCTCGATTAGATTCCATTCTGTAACTCACACCCGTGTATCTGTTATGCTATATATCAAACACCCCGAACCTCTAGATTCGATTCCAGACTGTAACTCACTCCTGGGTATCTGTTATTCTATATATAAACCACCCCGAAACGCTCGATTTGATTCCAGTCTGTAACTCAACCCTGAGTATCTGTTATTCTATATATAAACCACCCGAACCCCTCGATTAAATTCCAGACTGTAACTCACTCTCGGGTATCTGTTATTCTATATATAAAACCCCCGAAACCCTCGATTAGATTCCAGTCTGTAACTCACTCCCAGGTATCTGTTATTCTATATATAAATCACCCCGAACTGTTCGATTAGATTCCAGTCTGTAACTCAATCCTGGTTATCTGTTATTCTATATATAACCCACCCCGAAACCTCGATTAGATTCGAGTCTGTAACTCACTCCTGAGTATCTGTTATTCTACACATAATCCACCCGAACCCCTCGATTAGATTCCAGTCTGTAACTCACTCCCGGGTATCTGTTATTCTACATATAAACCACCCCAAACCCCTCGATTAGATTCCAGTCTGTAATTCACTCCCGGATATCTGTTATTCTATGTTTAACCCACCCCCAACCCCTCGATTAGATTCCAGTCTGTAACTCACTCCCGGCATCTGTTATTCTATATGTAAACCACCCCGAACCCCTCGATTATATTCGAGTTTGTAACTCACTCCCGGGTATCTGGTATTCTATATATAAACCCCACCGAACGCCTTGATTAGATTCCAGTCTCTAACTCATTCCCGGGTATCTGTTATTCTACATAGAAACCACCCCGAACCCCTCGATTAGATTCCAGTCTGTAACTCACTCCCGGGTATCTGTTATTCTACATAGAAACCACCCCGAACCCCTCGATTAGATTCCAGTCTGTAACTCACTCCCAGGTATCTGTTATTCTATATAAACCACCCCGAACCGCTAGATTAGATTCGAGTCTCTAACTCACTCCCGGGTATCTGTTATTCTATATATAAACCCCACCCGAACCCCTCGGTAAGATTCCAGTCTGCAACTCACTCCCGGGTATCTTTTATTCTATATATAAACCACCCTGAACCCCTCGATTAGATTCGAGTCTGTAACTCACTCCCGGTTATCAATAATTCTATATATAAACCACCCCGAACCCCTCGATTAGATTCCAGTCTGTAACTCACTCCCGGGTATCTGTTATTCTTAATATAAACCACCCTGAACCCCTCGATTAGATTCCAGTCTGTAACTCACTCCCGGGTATCTGTTAATCTATATATAAACCAGCCGAACACCTCGATTAGATTCCAGTCTGCAACTCACTCCCGGGTATCTGTTATTCTTTATATAAACCCCCCGAACCCCTCGATTAGATTCCAGTCTGTAATTCAATCCTGGGTATCTGTTATTCTACATATAAACCCCACGGAACCCCTCGATTAGATTCCAATCTGTAACTCACTCCCGGGTATCTGTTATTCTATATATAAACCACCCCGAACCCCTCGATTAGATTCCAGTCTGTAACTCAACCCTGAGTATCTGTTATTCTACATATAAACAACCCGAACCCCTTGATTAGATTCCAGACTGTAAATCACTCCCGGGTATCTGTTATTCTATGTATAAACCACCCCGAACCCCTCGATTAGATTCCAGTCTGTAACTCACTCCCGGGTATGTGTTATATATATACATACCACCCCGAACCCCTCGATTAGATTCCAGTCTGTAATCACTCCCGGGTATCTGTTATTCTATATATAAACCACCCCCAACCCCTCGATTAGATTCTAGTCTGTATCTCATTCCCAGGTATCAGTTATTATATATATAAACCACCCCGAACCCCTCGATTAGATTCCAGTCTGTAATCACTCCCGGGTATCTGTTATTCTATATATAAATCATCCCGAACCCCTCGATTAGATTCCAGTCTATAACTCACTCCCTGGTATCTGTTATTCTATATATAAACCCCACCGAACCCCTCGATCAGATTCCAGTCTGTAACTCACTCCCGGGTATCTGTTATTCTATAAATAAACCACCCGAACCCCTCGATTAGATTCCAGTCTGCAACTCACTCCCGGGCATCTTTTATTCTATATATAATCCACCCCGAACCCCGCAAATAGATTCCAGTCTGTAACTCACTCCCGGGTATCTGTTATTCTATATATAAACCCCCCGAACCCCTCGATTAGATTCCAGTCTGTAACTCAATCCTGGGTATCTGTTATTCTATATATAAACCCCCCGAACCCCTCGATTAGATTCCAGTCTGTATCTCATTCCCAGATATCAGTTATAATATATATAAACCACCCCGAACCCCTCGATTAGATTCCAGTCTGTAACTCACACCCGTGTATCTGTTATTCTATATATAAACCCCCCCGAAACGCTCGATTTGATTCCAGTCTGTAACTCAACCCTGAGTATCTGTTATTCTACATATAAACCACCCGAACCCCTCGATTAGATTCTAGTCTGTATCTCATTCCCAGGTTTCAGTTATTATATATATATACCACCCCGAACCCCTCGATTAGATTCCAGTCTGAAACTCACTCCCGGGTATTTGTTATTCTACATATAAACCACCCCGAACCCCTCGATTAGATTCTAGTCTGTATCTCATTCCCAGGTTTCAGTTATAATATATATAAACCACCCCGAACCCCTCGATTAGATTCCAGTCTGTAATCACTCCCGGGTATCTGTTATTCTATATATAAATCATCCCGAACCCCTCGATTAGATTCCAGTCTATAACTCACTCCCAGGTATCTGTTATTCTATATATAAACCCCCCCGAGCCCCTCGATCAGATTCCAGTCTGTAACTCACTCCCGGGTATCTGTTACTCTATATATAAACCACCCGAACCCCTCGATTAGATTCCAGTCTGCAACTCACTCCCTGGTATCTGTTATTCTATATATAATCCACCCCGAACCCCGCAAATAGATTCCAGTCTGTAACTCACTCCCGGGTATCTGTTATTCTATATAAAAACCCCACCGAACACCTCGATTAGATTCCAGTCTGCAACTCACTTCCGGGTATCTGTTATTCTATATATAAACCACCCCGAACCCCTCGATTAGATTCCAGTCTGTAACTCACTCCTGGGTATCTGTTATTCTATATCTAAACCCCTCCGAACACCTCGATTAGATTCCAGTCTGTCACTCACTCCTGGGTATCTGTTACTCTATATATAAACCACACCGAACCCCTCGATTAGATTCCAGTCTGCAACCCACTTCCGGGTATCTGTTATTCTGTATATAAACCACCCCGAACCCCTCGATTAGATTCCAGTGTGTAACTCACTCCCGGGTATCTGTTATTCTATATATAAACCACCCCGAAACGCTCGATTAGATTCCAGTGTGTAACTCACTCCCGGGTATCTGCTTTTCTACATATAAAGCACGCCAAACCCCTCGATTAGTTTCCGGTCTGCAACTCACTCCCGGGTATCTGTTATTCTAAATATAAACCACCCCGAACCCCTCGATTAGATTCCTGACTGTAACTCACTCCCGGGTATCTGTTATTCTATATATAAACCACACCGAACCCCTCGATTAGATTCCAGACTGTAACTCACTCCCGGGTATCTGTTATTCTATATATAAAACACCTCGAACCCCTCAATTAGATTCCAGTCTGTAACTCACTCCCGGGTATCTGTTATTCTATATATAAATCACCCTGAATCCCTCGATTAGTTTCCAGTCTGTAACTCACTCCCTGGTATCTGTTATTCTATATATAAACCCCCCCGAACCCCTCGATTAGATTCCAGTCCGTAACCCACTCCCGGGCATCTGTTATTCAATACATAAACCACCCCGAAACCCTCGATTAGATTCCAGTCTGTAACTCACTCCCGGTTATCAGTTACTCTATATATAAACCCCTCCGAACCCCTCGATTAGATTACAGTCTGTATCTCATTCCCGGGTATCAGTTATTATATATACAAACCACCCCGAACCCCTCGATTAGATTCCAGTCTGTAACTCACTCCCATGTATCTGTTATTCTATATGTAAACCACCCCGAACATCTCGATTCGATTCCAGACTGTAACTCACTCCCGGGTATCTGTTATTCTATATATAAACCACCCGAACCCCTCGATTAAATTCCAGACTGTAACGCACTCCCGGGTATCTGTTATTCCATATATAAACCACCCCGAACCCCTCAATTAGATTCCAGTCTGTTAGTCTCTCCCGGGTATCTGTTATTCTATATATAAACCAACCCGAACCCCTCGATTAGATTCTAGTCTGTAACTCATTCCCGAGTATCTGTTATTCTATATATAAACCCCCCCGATCCCCTCGATTAGATTCCGGTCCGTAACCCACTCGCGGGCATCTGTTATTCAATACATAAACCACCCCAAAACCCTCGATTAGATTCCAATCTATAACTCACTCCCGGGGATCTGTTATTCTATTTATAAACCACCCCGAGCACCTCGATTAGATTCCAGTCTGTAACTCACTCCCGGGTATCAGTTATTATATATATAAACCACCCCGAAACCCTCGATTAGATTCCAGTCTGTAACTCACTCCCGGGTATCTGTTATTCTATATATAAACCCCTCCGAACCCCTCGATTAGATTCCAGTCTGTAACTCACTCCCAGTGATCTGTTGCTCTATATATAAGCCCCTCCGAACCCCTCGATTAGATTCCAGTCTGTAACTCACTCCCGGGTATCTGTTATTCTATATATAAACAACCCCGAACCCCTCGTTTTGATTCGAGTCTGTACCTCACTCCTGAGTATCTGTTATTCTACACATAATCCACCCGAACCCCTCGATTAGTTTCCAGTGTGTAACTCACTCCCGGGTGTCTGTTATTCTACATATAAACCACCTGAACCCCTCGATTAGATTCCAGTGTGTAACTCACTCCCGGGTATCTGTTATTCTATATATAAAACACCCCGAAAGCCTCGATTAGATTCCAGTCTGTCACCACTCCCGGGTATCTGTTATTCTATATATAAACCACCCCGAACCCCTCGATTAGATTCCAGTCTGTAACCACTCCCGGGTGTATGTTATTCTATATATAAACCACCCCGAACCCCTCGATTAGATTCCAATCTGTAACTCACTCCCGGGTATCTGTTATTCTATATGTAAACCACCCCGAACCCCTCGATTAGATTCCAGTCTGTAACTCACTCCCGGGTATCTGTTATTCTATTTTTAAACCACCCCAAACCCCTCGATTAGATTGCAGTCTGTAACTCACTCCCGGGTATCTGTTATTCTGTATATAAACCACCCCGGACCCCTCGATTAGATTCCAGTCTGTAACTCACTCCCGGGTAACTGTTATTCTATATATAATCCACCCCGAGCCCCTCGATTATATTCCAGTCTGTAACTCACTCCCGGGTATCTGTTACTCTATATAGAAACCACCCCGAACCCCCTCGATTAGATTCCAGTCTGTTACTCACTCCTGGGTATCTGTTATTCTATATCTAAACCCCTCCGAACCCCTCGATTAGATTCCAGTCTGTAATTCACTCCCAGGTATCTGTTATTCTATATATAAACCACCCCGAACCTCTCGATTAGATTCCAGTCTGTAACTCACTCCCGGGTATCTGTTATTCTATATATAAATCACCCTGAATCCCTCGATTAGATTCCAGTCTGTAACTCACTCCCGGGTATCTGTTATTCTATATATAAACCACCCCGAACCCCTCGATTAGATTCCAGTCTGTAACTCACTCCCGGGTATGTGTTATTCTATATATAAATCACCCCGAATCCCTCGATTAGATTCCAATCTGTTCCTCACTCCCGGGTATCTGTTATTCTATATGTAAACCACCCCGAACCCCTCGATTAGATTCCAGTCTATAACTCACTCCCGGGTATCTGTTATTCTATATATAAATCACCCTGAATCCCTCGATTAGATTCCAGTCTGTAACTCACTCCTGGGTATCTGTTATTCTATATATAAATCACCCCGAATCCCTCGATTAGTTTCCAGTCTGTAACTCACTCCCGGGTATCTGTTATTCTATATATAAACCGCCAGAACCTTTCGATTAGATTCCAGTCTGTAACTCATTCCTGGGTATTTGTTATTCTATATATAAACCACCCGAACCCCTCGATTAGATTCCAGACTGTAACTCACTCCCGGGTATCTGTTATTCTATATATAAACCCCCCCGAACCCCTCGATTAGATTCCAGTCCGTAACTCACTCCCGGGTATCTGTTATTCTATATATAAACCCCCCAGAACCCCTCGATTAGATTCCAGTCTGTAACTTACTCCCGGGTATCTGTTATTCTATATATAAACCCCCCCAAACCCCTCGATTAGATTCGGGACTGTAACTCACTCCTGAGTATCTGTTATTCTACACATAATCCACCCGAACCCCTCGATTAGATTCCAGTCTGTAACTCACTCCTGGGTATCTGTTAATCTATATATCAACCACCCCGAAACCCTCGATTAGATCTCCGTCTGTAACTCACTCCCTGGTATCTATTATTCTGTATATAAACCACCCCGAACCCCTCGATTAGATTCCAGTCTGTAACTCACTCCTGGTTATTTGTTATTCTATATATAAACCCCCCCTCCGAACCCCTCGATTAGATTCCAGTCTGTATCTCACTCCCGGGTATGTGTTATTCTATATACAAACCACCCCGAACCCTTCGATTACATTCCAGTCTGTAACTCACTCCCGGGTATCTGTTATTCTATATATAAACCCGCCCGAACCCCTCGATTAGATTCCAGTCTGTAACCCATTCCCGGGTATCTGTTATTATATATATAAACCACCCCGAACCCCTCGATTAGATTCCAGTCTGTAACTCACTCCCGGGTATCTGTTATTCAATAGATAAAGCACCCCGAAACCCTCGATTAGATTCCAATCTATAACTCACTCCCAGGGATCTGTTATTCTATTTATAAACCACCCCGACACCTTCGATTAGATTCCAGTCTGTAACTCACTCCCGGGTATCTGTTACTCTATATATAAACAACCCCGAACCCCTCGATTAGATTCCGGTCCGTAACTCACTCCCGGGTATCTGTTATTCTATTTATAAACCACCCCGACACCTTCGATTAGATTCCAGTCTGTAACTCATTCCCGGGTATCTGTTATTCTATATATAAACCACCCCGAACCCCTCGATTAGATTCCAGTCTGCAACTCACTTCCGGGTATCTGTTATTCTATATATAAACAACCCCGAACACCTCGTTTTGATTCGAGTCTGTAACTCACTCCTGAGTATCTGTTATTCTACACATAATCCACCCGAACCCCTCGATTAGTTTCCAGTCTGTAACTCACCCCCGGGTATCTGTTATTCTACATATAAACCACCTGAACCCCTCGATTAGATTCCAGTCTGTAACTCACTCCCGGGTATCTGTTATTCTATATATAAACACCCCGAACCCCACGATTAGATTCCAGTCTGTAACCACTCCCGGGTATCTGTTATTCTATATATAAACCACCCTGAACCCCTCGATTAGAATCCTGTCTGTAACTCACTCCCGGGTATCTGTTATTCTATATATAAACCACCCCGAAACCCTCGATTAGATTCCAGTCTGTAATTCACTCCCGGGTATCTGTTATTCTATATATAAACCACCTCGAACCCCTCGATTAGATTCCAGTCTGTAACTCACTCCCGGGTATCTGTTACTCTATATATAAACCACCCCGAACCCCTCGATTAGATTCCAGTCTATAACTCACTCCCAGGTATCTGTTATTCTATATATAAACCAACCCGAACCCCTCGATCAGATTCCAGTCTGTAACTCACTCCCGGGTATCTGTTATTCTATATATAAACCACCCTGAATCCCTCGATTAGGTTCCAGTCTGCAACTCACTCCCGGGTATCTGTTATTCTATATGTAAACCCCCCCGAACGTCTCGATTAGATTTCAGACTGTAACTCGTTCCCGGGTATCTGTTATTCTGTATATAAACCACCCCGAACCCCTCGATTAGATTCCAGTGTGTAATCACTCCCGGGTATCTGTTATTCTATATATAAACCACCCCGAGCCCCTCGATTAGATTCCAGTCTGTAACTCACTCCCGGGTATCTGTTATTCTATATATAAACCACCCCTAACCCCTCGATTAGATTCCAGTGTGTAACTCACTCCCGGGTATCTGTTATTCTATATATAAACCACCCCGAACACCTCGATTAGATTCGAGTCTGTAACTCACTCCCGGGTATCAATTATTCTATACATAAACCACCCCGAACCCCTCGATTAGATTCCAGTCTGTAACACACTCCCGGGTATCTGTTATTCTATATATAAACCACCCCGAATCCCTCGATTAGATTCCAATCTGTAACTCATTCCCGGGTATCTGTTATTCTATATATAATCCACCCCGAACCCCTCGATTAGATTCCAGTCTGTAACTCATTCCTGTGTATCTGTTATTCTATATATAAACCAACCTGAACCCCTCGATTAGATTTCAGTCTGTAACTCACTCCCAGGTATCTGTTATTCTATATATAAATCACCCTGAATCCCTCGATTAGGTTCCAGTCTGTAACTCACTCCCGGGTGTCTGTTATTCTATATTTCAACCCCCCCGAACGTCTCGATTAGATTCCAGACTGTAACTCGCTCCCGGGTATCTGTTATTCTGTATATAAACCACCCCGAACCCCTCGATTAGATTCCAGTGTGTAACTCACTCCCGGGTATCTGTTATTCTATATATAAACCCCCCGAACCCCTCGATTAGATTCCAGTCTGTATCTCATTCCCAGATATCAGTTATAATATATATAATCCACCCCGAACCCCGCAAATAGATTCCAGTCTGTAACTCACTCCCGGGTATCTGTTATTCTATATATAAACCCTCCCTGACCCCCTCGATTAGATTCCAGTCTGTAACTCAATCCTGGGTATCTGTTATTCTATATATAAACCCCCCGAACCCCTCGATGAGATTCCAGTCTGTATCTCATTCCCAGATATCAGTTATAATATATATAAACCACCCCGAACCCCTCGATTAGATTCCAGACTGTAACTCACACCCGTGTATCTGTTATTCTATATATAAACCACCCCGAATCCCTCGATTAGATTCCAATCTGTAACTCATTCCCGGGTATCTGTTATTCTATATATAATCCACCCCGAACCCCTCGATTAGATTCCAGTCTGTAACTCATTCCTGTGTATCTGTTATTCTATATATAAACCAACCTGAACCCCTCGATTAGATTTCAGTCTGTAACTCACTCCCAGGTATCTGTTATTCTATATATAAATCACCCTGAATCCCTCGATTAGGTTCCAGTCTGTAACTCACTCCCGGGTGTCTGTTATTCTATATTTCAACCCCCCCGAACGTCTCGATTAGATTCCAGACTGTAACTCGCTCCCGGGTATCTGTTATTCTGTATATAAACCACCCCGAACCCCTCGATTAGATTCCAGTGTGTAACTCACTCCCGGGTATCTGTTATTCTATATATAAACCCCCCGAACCCCTCGATTAGATTCCAGTCTGTATCTCATTCCCAGATATCAGTTATAATATATATAATCCACCCCGAACCCCGCAAATAGATTCCAGTCTGTAACTCACTCCCGGGTATCTGTTATTCTATATATAAACCCTCCCTGACCCCCTCGATTAGATTCCAGTCTGTAACTCAATCCTGGGTATCTGTTATTCTATATATAAACCCCCCGAACCCCTCGATGAGATTCCAGTCTGTATCTCATTCCCAGATATCAGTTATAATATATATAAACCACCCCGAACCCCTCGATTAGATTCCAGACTGTAACTCACACCCGTGTATCTGTTATGCTATATATCAACCACCCCGAACCTCTAGATTCGATTCCAGACTGTAACTCACTCCCGGGTATCTGTTATTCTATAAATAAACCCCCCCGAAACGCTCGATTTGATTCCAGTCTGTAACTCAACCCTGAGTATCTGTTATTCTACATATAAACCACCCGAACCCCTCGATTAGATTCCAATCTGTAACTCACTCCCGGGTATCTGTTATTCTATATATAAACCGCACCTAACCCCTCGATAAGATTCCAGACTGTAACTCACTCCCGGGTATCTGTTATTCTATATATAAACCACCCCGTCCCCTCGATTAGATTCCAGTCTGTAACCCACACCCGGGTATCTGTTATTCTATATATAAACCAACCCGAACCCCTCGATCAGATTCCAGTCTGTAACTCACTCCCGGGTATCTGTTATTCTATATATAAACCACCCCGAACCCCTCGATTAGATTCCAGTCTGCAACTCACTCCCGGGTATTTTTTATTCTACAAAAAAACCACCCCCAACCCCTCGATTAGATTCCAGTCTGTATCTCATTCCCAGGTATCACTTATTGCATATATAAACCACCCCGAACCCCTCGATTAGATTCCAGTCTGTAATCACTCCCGGGTATCTGTTATTCTATATATAAACCCCCCCGAACCCCTCGATTAGATTCCAGTCTGTAACTCACTCCCGGGTATCGGTTATTCTATATATAAACCAACCCGAACCCCTCGATCAGATTCCAGTCTGTAACTCACTCCCGGGTATCTGTTATTCTATATATAAACCACCCTGAATCCCTCGATTAGGTTCCAGTCTGTAACTCACTCCCGGGTATCTGTTATTCTATATGTAAACCCCCCGAACGTCTCGATTAGATTTCAGACTGTAACTCGTTCCCGGGTATCTGTTATTCTGTATATAAACCACCCCGAACCCCTCGATTAGATTCCAGTGTGTAACTCACTCCCGGGTATCTGTTATTCTATATATAAACCACCCCGAACCCCTCGATTAGATTCCAGTCTGTAACTCACTCCCGGGTGTCTGTTATTCTATATATAAACCACCCCGAGCCCCTCGATTAGATTCCAGTCTGTAACTCACTCCCGGGTATCTGTTATTCTATATATAAACCACCCCTATCCCCTCGATTAGATTCCAGTGTGTAACTCACTCCCGGGTATCTGTTATTCTATATATAAACCACCCCGAACACCTCGATTAGATTCGAGTCTGTAACTCACTCCCGGGTATCAATTATTCTATACATAAACCACCCCGAACCCCTCGATTAGATTCCAGTCTGTAACACACTCCCGGGTATCTGTTATTCTATATATAAACCACCCCGAATCCCTCGATTAGATTCCAATCTGTAACTCATTCCCGGGTATCTGTTATTCTATATATAATCCACCCCGAACCCCTCGATTAGATTCCAGTCTGTAACTCATTCCTGTGTATCTGTTATTCTATATATAAACCAACCTGAACCCCTCGATTAGATTTCAGTCTGTAACTCACTCCCAGGTATCTGTTATTCTATATATAAATCACCCTGAATCCCTCGATTAGGTTCCAGTCTGTAACTCACTCCCGGGTGTCTGTTATTCTATATTTCAACCCCCCCGAACGTCTCGATTAGATTCCAGACTGTAACTCGCTCCCGGGTATCTGTTATTCTGTATATAAACCACCCCGAACCCCTCGATTAGATTCCAGTGTGTAACTCACTCCCGGGTATCTGTTATTCTATATATAAACCCCCCGAACCCCTCGATTAGATTCCAGTCTGTATCTCATTCCCAGATATCAGTTATAATATATATAATCCACCCCGAACCCCGCAAATAGATTCCAGTCTGTAACTCACTCCCGGGTATCTGTTATTCTATATATAAACCCTCCCTGACCCCCTCGATTAGATTCCAGTCTGTAACTCAATCCTGGGTATCTGTTATTCTATATATAAACCCCCCGAACCCCTCGATGAGATTCCAGTCTGTATCTCATTCCCAGATATCAGTTATAATATATATAAACCACCCCGAACCCCTCGATTAGATTCCAGACTGTAACTCACACCCGTGTATCTGTTATGCTATATATCAACCACCCCGAACCTCTAGATTCGATTCCAGACTGTAACTCACTCCCGGGTATCTGTTATTCTATAAATAAACCCCCCCGAAACGCTCGATTTGATTCCAGTCTGTAACTCAACCCTGAGTATCTGTTATTCTACATATAAACCACCCGAACCCCTCGATTAGATTCCAATCTGTAACTCACTCCCGGGTATCTGTTATTCTATATATAAACCGCACCTAACCCCTCGATAAGATTCCAGACTGTAACTCACTCCCGGGTATCTGTTATTCTATATATAAACCACCCCGTCCCCTCGATTAGATTCCAGTCTGTAACCCACACCCGGGTATCTGTTATTCTATATATAAACCAACCCGAACCCCTCGATCAGATTCCAGTCTGTAACTCACTCCCGGGTATCTGTTATTCTATATATAAACCACCCCGAACCCCTCGATTAGATTCCAGTCTGCAACTCACTCCCGGGTATTTGTTATTCTACAAAAAAACCACCCCCAACCCCTCGATTAGATTCCAGTCTGTATCTCATTCCCAGGTATCACTTATTGCATATATAAACCACCCCGAACCCCTCGATTAGATTCCAGTCTGTAATCACTCCCGGGTATCTGTTATTCTATATATAAACCCCCCCGAACCCCTCGATTAGATTCCAGTCTGTAACTCACTCCCGGGTATCGGTTATTCTATATATAAACCAACCCGAACCCCTCGATCAGATTCCAGTCTGTAACTCACTCCCGGGTATCTGTTATTCTATATATAAACCACCCTGAATCCCTCGATTAGGTTCCAGTCTGTAACTCACTCCCGGGTATCTGTTATTCTATATGTAAACCCCCCGAACGTCTCGATTAGATTTCAGACTGTAACTCGTTCCCGGGTATCTGTTATTCTGTATATAAACCACCCCGAACCCCTCGATTAGATTCCAGTGTGTAACTCACTCCCGGGTATCTGTTATTCTATATATAAACCACCCCGAACCCCTCGATTAGATTCCAGTCTGTAACTCACTCCCGGGTATCTGTTATTCTATATATAAACCACCCCTAACCCCTTGATTAGGTTCCAGTGTGTAACTCACTCCCGGGTATCTGTTATTCTATATATAAACCACCCCGAACACCTCGATTAGATTCAAGTCTGTAACTCACTCCCGGGTATCAATTATTCTATACATAAACCACCCCGAACCCCTCGATTAGATTCCAGTCTGTAACACACTCCCGGGTATCTGTTATTCTATATATAAACCACCCCGAATCCCTCGATTAGATTCCAATCTGTAACTCATTCCCGGGTATCTGTTATTCTATATATAAACCACCCCGATCCCCTCGATTAGATTCCAGTCTGTAACTCATTCCTGTGTATCTGTTATTCTATATATAAACCAACCTGAACCCCTCGATTAGATTTCAGTCTGTAACTCACTCCCGGGTATCTGTTATTCTATATATAAATCACCCTGAATCCCTCGATTAGGTTCCAGTCTGTAACTCACTCCCGGGTGTCTGTTATTCTATATTTCAACCCCCCCGAACGTCTCGATTAGATTCCAGACTGTAACTCGCTCCCGGGTATCTGTTATTCTGTATATAAACCACCCCGAACCCCTCGATTAGATTCCAGTGTGTAACTCACTCCCGGGTATCTGTTATTCTATATATAAACCCCCCCGAACCCCTCGAAAAGATTACAGTCTGTAACTCACTCCTGGGTATCAATAATTCTATATATAAACCACCCCGAACCCCTCGATTAGATTCCAGTCTGTAACTCACTCCCGGCTATCTGTTACTCTATATATAAACCAGCCGAGCACCTCGATTAGATTCCAGTTTGCAACTCACTCCCGGGTATCTGTTATTCTATATATAAACCCCCCGAACCCCTCGATTAGATTCCAGTCTGTAACTCAATCCTGGGTATCTGTTATTCTATATAGAAACCACCCGAACCCCTCGATTAGATTCCAGACTGTAACTCACTCCCGGGTATCTGTTATTCTATATATAAACCCCCCGAACCCCTCGATTAGATTCCAGTCTGTAACTCAATCCTGGGTATCTGTTATTCTATACATAAACCACCCGAACCCCTCGATTAGATTCCAGACTGTAACTCACTCCCGGGTATCTGTTATTCTATATATAAACCACCCCGAACCCCTCGATTAGACTCCAGTCTGTAACTCAACCCTGAGTATCTGTTATTCTACATATAAACAACCCGAACCCCTTGATTAGATTCCAAACTGTAAATCACTCCCGGGTATCTGTTATTCTATGTATAAACCACCCCGAACCCCTCGATTAGATTCCAGTCTGTAACTCACTCCCGGGAATGTGTTATATATATAAACCACCCCGAACCCCTCGATTAGATTCCAGTCTGCAACTCACTCCCGGGTATTTGTTATTCTACATATAAACCACCACCAACCCCTCGATTAGATTCCAGTCTGTATCTCATTCCCAGGTATCAGTTATTACATATATTAACCACCCCGAACCCCTCGATTAGATTCCAGTCTGTAATCACTCCCGGGTATCTGTTATTCTATATATAAACCATCCCGAACCCCTCGATTAGATTCCAGTCTATAACTCACTCCCAGGTATCTGTTATTCTATATATAAACACCCCCGAACCCCTCGATTAGATTCCAGTCTGTAACTCACACCCGGGTATCTGTTATTCTATATATAAACCCCCCCGAACCCCTCGATTAGATTCCAGTCTGTAACTCACTCCTGGGTATCTGTTACTCTATATATAAACCACCCGAATCCCTCGATTAGATTCCAGTCTGCAACTCACTCCCGGGTATCTGTTATTCTATATATAATCCACCCCGAACCCCGCAAATAGATTCCAGTCTGTAACTCAATCCTGGGTATCTGTTATTCTATATATAAACCACCCCGAACCCCTCGATTAGATTCCAGTCTGTATCTCATTCCCAGATATCAGTTATAATATATATAAACCACCCCGAACCCCTCGATTAGATTCCAGTCTGTAACTCACACCCGTGTATCTGTTATGCTATATATCAAACACCCCGAACCTCTAGATTCGATTCCAGACTGTAACTCACTCCTGGGTATCTGTTATTCTATATATAAACCACCCCGAAACGCTCGATTTGATTCCAGTCTGTAACTCAACCCTGAGTATCTGTTATTCTACATATAAACCACCCGAACCCCTCGATTAAATTCCAGACTGTAACTCACTCTCGGGTATCTGTTATTCTATATATAAAACCCCCGAAACCCTCGATTAGATTCCAGTGTGTAACTCACTCCCAGGTATCTGTTATTCTATATATAAATCACCCCGAACTGTTCGATTAGATTCCAGTCTGTAACTCAATCCTGGTTATCTGTTATTCTATATATAACCCACCCCGAAACCTCGATTAGATTCGAGTCTGTAACTCACTCCTGAGTATCTGTTATTCTACACATAATCCACCCGAACCCCTCGATTAGATTCCAGTCTGTAACTCACTCCCAGGTATCTGTTATTCTACATATAAACCACCCCAAACCCCTCGATTAGATTCCAGTCTGTAATTCACTCCCGGATATCTGTTATTCTATGTTTAACCCACCCCCAACCCCTCGATTAGATTCCAGTCTGTAACTCACTCCCGGCATCTGTTATTCTATATGTAAACCACCCCGAACCCCTCGATTATATTCGAGAATGTAACTCACTCCCGGGTATCTGGTATTCTATATATAAACCCCACCGAACGCCTTGATTAGATTCCAGTCTCTAACTCATTACCGGGTATCTGTTATTCTACATAGAAACCACCCCGAACCCCTCGATTAGATTCCAGTCTGTAACTCACTCCCGGGTATCTGTTATTCTACATAGAAACCACCCCGAACCCCTCGATTAGATTCCAGTCTGTAACTCACTCCCAGGTATCTGTTATTCTATATAAACCACCCCGAACCGCTAGATTAGATTCGAGTCTCTAACTCACTCCCGGGTATCTGTTATTCTATATATAAACCCCACCCGAACCCCTCGGTAAGATTCCAGTCTGCAACTCACTCCCGGGTATCTGTTATTCTATATATAAACCACCCTGAACCCCTCGATTAGATTCGAGTCTGTAACTCACTCCCGGTTATCAATAATTCTATATATAAAGCACCCCGAACCCCTCGATTAGATTCCAGTCTGTAACTCACTCCTGGGTATCTGTTATTCTTAATATAAACCACCCTGAACCCCTCGATTAGATTCCAGTCTGTAACTCACTCCCGGGTATCTGTTAATCTATATATAAACCAGCCGAACACCTCGATTAGATTCCATCTGCAACTCACTCCCGGGTATCTGTTATTCTATATATAAACCCCCCGAACCCCTCGATTAGATTCCAGTCTGTAATTCAATCCTGGGTATCTGTTATTCTACATAGAAACCCCACGGAACCCCTCGATTAGATTCCAATCTGTAACTCACTCCCGGGTATCTGTTATTCTATACATAAACCACCCCGAACCCCTCGATTAGATTCCAGTCTGTAACTCAACCCTGAGTATCTGTTATTCTACATATAAACAACCCGAACCCCTTGATTAGATTCCAGACTGTAAATCACTCCCGGGTATCTGTTATTCTATGTATAAACCACCCCGAACCCCTCGATTAGATTCCAGTCTGTAACTCACTCCCGGGTATGTGTTATATATATACATACCACCCCGAACCCCTCGATTAGATTCCAGTCTGTAATCACTCACGGGTATCTGTTATTCTATATATAAACCACCCCCAACCCCTCGATTAGATTCTAGTCTGTATCTCATTCCCAGGTATCAGTTATTATATATATAAACCACCCCGAACCCCTCGATTAGATTCCAGTCTGTAATCACTCCCGGGTATCTGTTATTCTATATATAAATCATCCCGAACCCCTCGATTAGATTCCAGTCTATAACTCACTCCCTGGTATCTGTTATTGTATATATATAAACCCCACCGAACCCCTCGATCAGATTCCAGTCTGTAACTCACTCCCGGGTATCTGTTATTCTATAAATAAACCACCCGAACCCCTCGATTAGATTCCAGTCTGCAACTCACTCCCGGGCATCTTTTATTCTATATATAATCCACCCCGAACCCCGCAAATAGATTCCAGTCTGTAACTCACTCCCGGGTATCTGTTATTCTA
This sequence comes from Isurus oxyrinchus, assembly GCA_026770705.1. Classification (NCBI taxonomy): domain Eukaryota; kingdom Metazoa; phylum Chordata; class Chondrichthyes; order Lamniformes; family Lamnidae; genus Isurus; species Isurus oxyrinchus. The sequence continues at coordinate 58,009 of JANJGN010001980.1, forward strand.
TATATAAACCCCCCGAACCCCTCGATTAGATTCCAGTCTGTAACTCAATCCTGGGTATCTGTTATTCTATATATAAACCCCCCGAACCCCTCGATTAGATTCCAGTCTGTATCTCATTCCCAGATATCAGTTATAATATATATAAACCACCCCGAACCCCTCGATTAGATTCCAGTCTGTAACTCACACCCGTGTATCTGTTATTCTATATATAAACCCCCCCGAAACGCTCGATTTGATTCCAGTCTGTAACTCAACCCTGAGTATCTGTTATTCTACATATAAACCACCCGAACCCCTCGATTAGATTCTAGTCTGTATCTCATTCCCAGGTTTCAGTTATTATATATATATACCACCCCGAACCCCTCGATTAGATTCCAGTCTGAAACTCACTCCCGGGTATTTGTTATTCTACATATAAACCACCCCGAACCCCTCGATTAGATTCTAGTCTGTATCTCATTCCCAGGTTTCAGTTATTATATATATAAACCACCCCGAACCCCTCGATTAGATTCCAGTCTGTAATCACTCCCGGGTATCTGTTATTCTATATATAAATCATCCCGAACCCCTCGATTAGATTCCAGTCTATAACTCACTCCCAGGTATCTGTTATTCTATATATAAACCCCCCCGAGCCCCTCGATCAGATTCCAGTCTGTAACTCACTCCCGGGTATCTGTTACTCGATATATAAACCACCCGAACCCCTCGATTAGATTCCAGTCTGCAACTCACTCCCTGGTATCTGTTATTCTATATATAATCCACCCCGAACCCCTCAAATAGATTCCAGTCTGTAACTCACTCCCGGGTATCTGTTATTCTATATAAAAACCCCACCGAACACCTCGATTAGATTTCAGTCTGCAACTCACTTCCGGGTATCTGTTATTCTATATATAAACCACCCCGAGCCCCTCGATTAGATTCCAGTCTGTAACTCACTCCTGCGTATCTGTTATTCTATATCTAAACCCCTCCGAACACCTCGATTAGATTCCAGTCTGTAACTCACTCCCGGGTATCTGTTATTCTACACATAATCCACCCGAGCCCCTCGATTAGATTCCAGTCTGTAACTCACTCCTGAGTATCTGTTATTCTACATATAAACCACCTGAACCCCTCGATTAGATTCCAGTGTGTAACTCACTCCCGGGTATCTGTTATTCTATATATAAACCACCCCGAAAGCCTCGATTAGATTCCAGTCTGTAACTCACTCCCAGGTATCTGTTATTCTATATATAAACCACCCCGAACCCCTCGATTAGATTCCAGTCTGTAACCACTCCCGGGTATCTGTTATTCTATATATAAACCACCCTGAACCCCTCGATTAGAATCCTGTCTGTAACTCACTCCCGGGTGTATGTTATTCTATATATAAACCACCCCGAACCCCTCGATTAGATTCCAGTCTGTAACTAACTCCCTCGGGTATCTGTTATTCTATATATAAACCAACCCGAACCCCTCGATTAGATTCCAGTCTGTAACTCACTCCCGGGTATCTGTTATTCTATATCTAAACCCCTCTGAACCCCTCGATTAGATTCCTGTCTGTAATTCACTCCCGGGTATCTGTTATTCTATATATAAACACCCCGAACCCCTCGATTAGATTCCAATCTGTAACTCACTCCCGGGTATCTGTTATTCTATATGTAAACCACCCCGAACCCCTCGATTAGATTCCAGTCTGTAACTCACTCCCGGGTATCTGTTATTCTATATATAAACCACCCCAAACCCCTCGATTAGATTCCAGTCTGTAACTCACTCCCGGGTATCTGTTATTCTATATCTAAACCCCTCCGAACCCCTCGATTAGATTCCAGTCTGTAATTCACTCCCGGGTATCTGTTATTCTATATATAAACACCCCGAACCCCTCGATTAGATTCCAATCTGTAACTCACTCCCGGGTATCTGTTATTCTATATGTAAACCACCCCGAACCCCTCGATTAGATTCCAGTCTGTAACTCACTCCCGGTTATCTGTTATTCTATATATAAACCACCCCAAACCCCTCGATTAGATTGCAGTCTGTAACTCACTCCCGGGTATCTGTTATTCTATATATAAACCACCCCGAACCCCTTGATTAGATTCCAGTCTGTAACTCACCACCAGGTATCTGTTATTCTGTATATAAACCACCCCGGACCCCTCGATTAGATTCCAGTCTGTAACTCACTCCCGGGTAACTGTTATTCTATATATAATCCACCCCGAACCCCTCGATTATATTCCAGTCTGTAACTCACTCCCGGGTATCTGTTATTCTATATATAAACCACCCCGAACCCCTTGATTAGATTCCAGTCTGTAACTCACCACCAGGTATCTGTTATTCTGTATATAAACCACCCCGGACCCCTCGATTAGATTCCAGTCTGTAACTCACTCCCGGGTAACTGTTATTCTATATATAATCCACCCCGAACCCCTCGATTATATTCCAGTCTGTAACACACTCCCGGGTAACTGTTATTCTATATATAATCCACCTCGAACCCCTCGATTAGATTCCAGTCTGTAACTCACTCCTGGGTATCTGTTATTCTACACATAATCCACCCGAACCCCTCGATTAGATTCCAGTCTGTAACTCACTCCTGGGTATCTGTTATTCTATATATCAACCACCCCGAACCCCTCGATTAGATCTCCGTCTGTAACTCACTCCCTGGTATCTGTTATTCTGTATATAAACCACCCCGAACCCCTCGATTAGATTCCAGTCTGTAACTCACTCCTGGTTATTTGTTATTCTATATATAAACCCCCCCGAACCCCTCGATTAGATTCCAGTCAGTATCTCACTCCCGGGTATCTGTTATTCTATATATAAACCCCCCCGAACCCCTCGTTTAGATTCCAATCTATAACTCACTCCCAGGGATCTGTTATTCTATTTATAAACCACCCCGACACCTTCGATTAGATTCCAGTCTGTAACTCACTCCCAGTGATCTGTTGCTCTATATATAAACCCCTCCGAACCCCTCGATTAGTTTCCAGTCTGTAACTCATTCCCGGGTATCTGTTATTCTATATATAAACAACCCCGAACCCCTCGTTTTGATTCGAGTCTGTAACTCACTCCTGAGTATCTGTTATTCTACACATAATCCACCCGAACCCCTCGATTAGTTTCCAGTCTGTAACTCACTCCCGGGGGTCTGTTATTCTACATATAAACCACCTGAACCCCTCGATTAGATTCCAGTGTGTAACTCACTCCCGGGTATCTGTTATTCTATATATAAACCACCCCGAAAGCCTCGATTAGATTCCAGTCTGTCACCACTCCCGGGTATCTGTTATTCTATATATAAACCACCCCGAACCCCTCGATTAGATTTCAGTCTGTAACCACTCCCGGGTGTATGTTATTCTATATATAAACCACCCCGAACCCCTCGATTAGATTCCAGTCTGTAACTAATTCCCGGGTATCTGTTATTCTATATATACTCCACCCCGAACCCCTCGATTAGATTCCAGTCTGTAACTCACACCCGGGTATCTGTTATTCTGTATTTAAACACCCCGAACCCCTCGATTAGATTCCAATCTGTAACTCACTCCCGGGTATCTGTTATTCTATATGTAAACCACCCCGAACCCCTCGATTAGATTCCAGTCTGTAACTCACTCCCGGGTATCTGTTATTCTATTTTTAAACCACCCCAAACCCCTCGATTAGATTCCAGTCTGTAACTCACTCCCGGGTGTCTGTTATTCTATATATAAACCACCCCAAACCCCTCGATTAGATTGCAGTCTGTAACTCACTCCCGGGTATCTGTTATTCTATATATAAACCACCCCGAACACCTCGATTAGATTCCAGTCTGTAACTCACCACCAGGTATCTGTTATTCTGTATATAAACCACCCCGGACCCCTCGATTAGATTCCAGTCTGTAACTCACTCCCGGGTAACTGTTATTCTATATATAATCCACCCCGAGCCCCTCGATTATATTCCAGTCTGTAACTCACTCCCGGGTATCTGTTACTCTATATAGAAACCACCCCGAACCCCCTCGATTAGATTCCAGTCTGTTACTCACTCCTGGGTATCTGTTATTCTATATCTAAACCCCTCCGAACCCCTCGATTAGATTCCAGTCTGTAATTCACTCCCAGGTATCTGTTATTCTATATATAAACCACCCCGAACCTCTCGATTAGATTCCAGTCTGTAACTCACTCCCGGGTATCTGTTATTCTATATATAAATCACCCTGAATCCCTCGATTAGATTCCAGTCTGTAACTCACTCCCGGGTATCTGTTATTCTATATATAAACCACCCCGAACCCCTCGATTAGATTCCAGTCTGTAACTCACTCCCGGGTATCTGTTATTCTATATATAAATCACCCCGAATCCGTCGATTAGATTCCAATCTGTTCCTCACTCCCGGGTATCTGTTATTCTATATGTAAACCACCCCGAACCCCTCGATTAGATTCCAGTCTATAACTCACTCCCGGGTGTCTGTTATTCTATATATAAACCACCCTGAACCCCTCGATTAGATTCCAGTCTGTAACTCAACCCTGAGTATCTGTTATTCTATATATAAATCACCCTGAATCCCTCGATTAGATTCCAGTCTGTAACTCACTCCGGGGTATCTGTTATTCTATATATAAACCACCCCGAACCCCTCGATTAGATTCCAGTCTGTAACTCACTCCCGGGTATCTGTTATTCTATATATAAATCACCCTGAATCCCTCGATTAGATTCCAGTCTGTAACTCACTCCTGGGTATCTGTTATTCTATATATAAATCACCCCGAATCCCTCGATTAGTTTCCAGTCTGTAACTCACTCCCGGGTATCTGTTATTCTATATATAAACCGCCTGAACCCCTCGATTAGATTCCAGTCTGTAACTCATTCCTGGGTATTTGTTATTCTATATATAAACCACCCCGAGCCCCTCGATTAGATTCCAGACTGTAACTCACTCCCGGGTATCTGTTATTCTATATATAAACCCCCCCGAACCCCTCGATTAGATTCCAGTCCGTAACTCACTCCCGGGTATCTGTTGCTCTATATATAAACCCCTCCGAACCCCTCGATTAGTTTCCAGTCTGTAACTCATTCCCGGGTATCTGTTATTCTATATATAAACAACCCCGAACCCCTCGTTTTGATTCGAGTCTGTAACTCACTCCTGAGTATCTGTTATTCTACACATAATCCACCCGAACCCCTCGATTAGTTTCCAGTCTGTAACTCACTCCCGGGGGTCTGTTATTCTACATATAAACCACCTGAACCCCTCGATTAGATTCCAGTGTGTAACTCACTCCCGGGTATCTGTTATTCTATATATAAACCACCCCGAAAGCCTCGATTAGATTCCAGTCTGTCACCACACCCGGGTATCTGTTATTCTATATATAAACCACCCCGAACCCCTCGATTAGATTCCAGTCTGTAACCACTCCCGGGGGTCTGTTATTCTACATATAAACCACCTGAACCCCTCGATTAGATTCCAGTGTGTAACTCACTCCCGGGTATCTGTTATTCTATATATAAACCACCCCGAAAGCCTCGATTAGATTCCAGTCTGTCACCACTCCCGGGTATCTGTTATTCTGTATTTAAACACCCCGAACCCCTCGATTAGATTCCAATCTGTAACTCACTCCCGGGTATCTGTTATTCTATATGTAAACCACCCCGAACCCCTCGATTAGATTCCAGTCTGTAACTCACTCCCGGGTTTGTGTTATTCTATTTTTAAACCACCCCAAACCCCTCGATTAGATTCCAGTCTGTAACTCACTCCCGGGTGTCTGTTATTCTATATATAAACCACCCCAAACCCCTCGATTAGATTGCAGTCTGTAACTCACTCCCGGGTATCTGTTATTCTATATATAAACCACCCCGAACCCCTCGATTAGATTCCAGTCTGTAACTCACCACCAGGTATCTGTTATTCTGTATATAAACCACCCCGGACCCCTTGATTAGATTCCAGTCTGTAACTCACTCCCGGGTAACTGTTATTCTATATATAATCCACCCCGAGCCCCTCGATTATATTCCAGTCTGTAACTCACTCCCGGGTATCTGTTACTCTATATAGAAACCACCCCGAACCCCCTCGATTAGATTCCAGTCTGTTACTCACTCCTGGGTATCTGTTATTCTATATCTAAACCCCTCCGAACCCCTCGATTAGATTCCAGTCTGTAATTCACTCCCAGGTATCTGTTATTCTATATATAAACCACCCCGAACCTCTCGATTAGATTCCAGTCTGTAACTCACTCCCGGGTATCTGTTATTCTATATATAAATCACCCTGAATCCCTCGATTAGATTCCAGTCTGTAACTCACTCCCGGGTATCTGTTATTCTATCTATAAACCACCCCGAACCCCTCGATTAGATTCCAGTCTGTAACTCACTCCCGGGTATGTGTTATTCTATATATAAATCACCCCGAATCCGTCGATTAGATTCCAATCTGTTCCTCACTCCCGGGTATCTGTTATTCTATATGTAAACCACCCCGAACCCCTCGATTAGATTCCAGTCTATAACTCACTCCCGGGTGTCTGTTATTCTATATATAAACCACCCTGAACCCCTCGATTAGATTCCAGTCTGTAACTCAACCCTGAGTATCTGTTATTCTATATATAAATCACCCTGAATCCCTCGATTAGATTCCAGTCTGTAACTCACTCCGGGGTATCTGTTATTCTATATATAAACCACCCCGAACCCCTCGATTAGATTCCAGTCTGTAACTCACTCCCGGGTATCTGTTATTCTATATATAAATCACCCTGAATCCCTCGATTAGATTCCAGTCTGTAACTCACTCCTGGGTATCTGTTATTCTATATATAAATCACCCCGAATCCCTCGATTAGTTTCCAGTCTGTAACTCACTCCCGGGTATCTGTTATTCTATATATAAACCGCCTGAACCCCTCGATTAGATTCCAGTCTGTAACTCATTCCTGGGTATTTGTTATTCTATATATAAACCACCCCGAGCCCCTCGATTAGATTCCAGACTGTAACTCACTCCCGGGTATCTGTTATTCTATATATAAACCCCCCCGAACCCCTCGATTAGATTCCAGTCCGTAACTCACTCCCGGGTATCTGTTATTCTATATATAAACCATCCTGTACCCCTCGATTAGATTCCAGTCTGTAACTTACTCCCGGGTATCTGTTATTCTATATATAAACCCCCCCAAACCCCTCGATTAGATTCGGGACTGTAACTCACTCCTGAGTATCTGTTATTCTACACATAATCCACCCGAACCCCTCGATTAGATTCCAGTCTGTAACTCACTCCTGGGTATCTGTTATTCTATATATCAACCACCCCGAACCCCTCGATTAGATCTCCGTCTGTAACTCACTCCCTGGTATCTATTATTCTGTATATAAACCACCCCGAACCCCTCGATTAGATTCCAGTCTGTAACTCACTCCTGGTTATTTGTTATTCTATATATAAACCCCCCCCCGAACCCCTCGATTAGATTCCAGTCTGTATCTCACTCCCGGGTATGTGTTATTCTATATACAAACCACCCCGAACCCTGCGATTACATTCCAGTCTGTAACTCACTCCCGGGTATCTGTTATTCTATATATAAACCCCCCCGAACCCCTCGATTAGATTCCAGTCTGTAACCCATTCCCGGGTATCTGTTATTATATATATAAACCACCCCGAACCCCTCGATTAGATTCCAGTCTGTAACTCACTCCCGGGTATCTGTTATTCAATAGATAAAGCACCCCGAAACCCTCGATTAGATTCCAATCTATAACTCACTCCCAGGGATCTGTTATTCTATTTATAAACCACCCCGACACCTTCGATTAGATTCCAGTCTGTAACTCACTCCCGGGTATCTGTTACTCTATATATAAACAACCCCGAACCCCTCGATTAGATTCCAGTCTGTAACTCATTCCCGGGTATCTGTTATTCTATATATAAACCACCCCGAACCCCTCGATTAGATTCCAGTCTGCAACTCACTTCCGGGTATCTGTTATTCTATATATAAACAACCCCGAACACCTCGTTTTGATTCGAGTCTGTAACTCACTCCTGAGTATCTGTTATTCTACACATAATCCACCCGAACCCCTCGATTAGTTTCCAGTCTGTAACTCACCCCCGGGTATCTGTTATTCTACATATAAACCACCTGAACCCCTCGATTAGATTCCAGTCTGTAACTCACTCCCGGGTATCTGTTATTCTATATATAAACACCCCGAACCCCACGATTAGATTCCAGTCTGTAACCACTCCCGGGTATCTGTTATTCTATATATAAACCACCCTGAACCCCTCGATTAGAATCCTGTCTGTAACTCACTCCCGGGTATCTGTTATTCTATATATAAACCACCCCGAAACCCTCGATTAGATTCCAGTCTGTAACTCACTACCGGTTATCTGTTATTCTATATATAAACCACCTCGAACCCCTCGATTAGATTCCAGTCTGTAACTCACTCCCGGGTATCTGTTACTCTATATATAAACCACCCCGAACCCCTCGATTAGATTCCAATCTGTAACTCACTCCCGGGTATCTGTTATTCTATATGTAAACCACCCCGAACCCCTCGATTAGATTCCAGTCTGTAACTCACTCCCGGGTATCTGTTATTCTATATATAAACCACCCCAAACCCCTCGATTAGATTCCAGTCTGTAACTCACTCCCGGGTGTCTGTTATTCTATATATAAACCACCCCAAACTCCTCGATTAGATTCCAGTCTGTAACTCACTCCCGGGTATCTGTTATTCTATATATAAACCATTCCAAACCCCTCGATTAGATTCCAGTCTGTAACTCACTCCAGGGTATCTGTTATTCTATATATAATCCACCCCGAACCCCTCGATTATATTCCAGTCTGTAACTCACTCCCGGGTAACTGTTATTCTATAGATAATCCACCCCGAACCCCTCGATTAGATTCCAGTCTGTAACTCACTCCCGGGTGTCTGTTATTCTATATATAAACCACCCCAAACCCCTCGATTAGATTGCAGTCTGTAACTCACTCCCGGGTATCTGTTATTCTATATATAAACCATTCCAAACCCCTCGATTAGATTCCAGTCTGTAACTCACTCCAGGGTATCTGTTATTCTATATATAATCCACCCCGAACCCCTCGATTATATTCCAGTCTGTAACTCACTCCCGGGTAACTGTTATTCTATAGATAATCCACCCCGAACCCCTCGATTAGATTCCAGTCTGTAACTCACTCCCGGGTGTCTGTTATTCTATATATAAACCACCCCAAACCCCTCGATTAGATTGCAGTCTGTAACTCACTCCTGGGTATCTGTTATTCTATATATAAACCACCCCAAACCCCTCGATTAGATTCCAGTCTGTAACTCACTCCCGGGAATCTGTTATTCTATATATAAACCACCTGAACCCCTCGATTAGATTCCAGTCTGTAACCACTCCCGGGTATCTGTTATTCTATATATAAACCACCCTGAACCCCTCGATTAGAATCCTGTCTGTAACTCACTCCCGGGTATCTGTTATTCTATATATAAACCACCCTGAACCCCTCGATTAGAATCCTGTGTGTAACTCACTCCCAGGTATCTGTTATTCTATATATAAACCACCCCGAAACCCTCGATTAGATTCCAGTCTGTAACTCACTCCTGGGTATCTGTTATTCTATATCTAAACCCCTCCGAACCCCTCGATTAGATTCCAGTCTGTAATTCACTCCCGGGTATCTGTTATTCTATATATAAACCACCCCGAACCCCTCGATTAGATTCCAGTCTGTAACTCACTCCCGGGTATCTGTTACTCTATATAGAAACCACCCCGAACCCCTCGATTAGATTCCAATCTGTAACTCACTCCCGGGTATCTGTTATTCTATATGTAAACCACCCCGAACCCCTCGATTAGATTCCAGTCTGTAACTCACTCCCGGGTATCTGGTATTCTATATATAAACCACCCCGAACCCCTCGATTAGATTCCAGTCTGTAACTCACTCCCGGGTATCTGGTATTCTATATATAAACCACCCCGAACCCCTCGATTAGATTCCAGTCTGTAACTCACTCCCGGGTATCTGTTATTCTATATATAAATCACCCTGAATCCCTCGATTAGATTCCAGTCTGTAACTCACTTCCGGGTTTCTATTATTCTATATATAAACCTCCCCGAACCCCTCGATTAGATTCCAGTCTGTAACTCACTCCAGGGTAACTGTTATTCTATATATCATCCACCCCGAACCCCTCGATTAGATTCCAGTCTGTAACTCACTCCCGGGTAACTGTTATTCTATATATAATCCACCCCGAACCCCTCGATTAGATTCCAGTCTGTAACTCACTCCCGGGTGTCTGTTATTCTATATATAAACCACCCCAAACCCCTCGATTAGATTGCAGTCTGTAACTCACTCCCGGGTATCTGTTATTCTATATATCAACCACCCCGAACCCTTCGATTCAATTCCAGACTGTAACTCACTCCCAGGTATCTGTTATTCTATATATAAACTAGCCTGAACCCCTCGATTAGATTCCAGTCTGTAACCACTCCCGGGTATCTGTTGTTCTATATATAAACCACCCCGAACCCCTCGATTAGATTCCAGTCTGTAACTCACTCCCGGGTATCTTTTATTCTATATATAAACCACCCCGAACCCCTCGATTATATTCCAGTCTGTAATTCACTCCCGGGTATCTGTCATTCTATATATAAACCACCTCGAACCCCTCGATTAGATTCCAGTCTGTAACTCACTCCCGGGTATCTGTTACTCTATATATAAACCACCCCGAACCCCTCGATTAGATTCCAATCTGTTACTCACTCCCGGGTATCTGTTATTCTATATGTAAACCACCCCGAACCCCTCGATTAGATTCCAGTCTGTAACTCACTCCCGGGTATCTGTTATTCTATATATAAACCACCCCAAACCCCTCGATTAGATTCCAGTCTGTAACTCACTCCCGGGTGTCTGTTATTCTATATATAAACCACCCCAAACTCCTCGATTAGATTCCAGTCTGTAACTCACTCCCGGGTATCTGTTATTCTATATATAAACCATTCCAAACCCCTCGATTAGATTCCAGTCTGTAACTCACTCCAGGGTATCTGTTATTCTATATATAATCCACCCCGAACCCCTCGATTATATTCCAGTCTGTAACTCACTCCCGGGTAACTGTTATTCTATATATAAACCACCCCAAACCCCTCGATTAGATTCCAGTCTGTAACTCACTCCCGAGTATCTGTTATTCTATATATAAACCACCCCGAACCCCTCGATTAGATTCCAGTCTGTAACTCACTCCCGGGTATCTCTTATTCTATATATAAACCACCCTGAACCCCTCGATTAGATTCCAGTCTGTAACTCAATTTGGGGGGTCTGTCAATCTGTGCCGAATCCACTACCCTGTGATAGTGTGTTGTGATCTCTCCAGCCACTTAGTGTTAATAAATAGAATCAGTTGGTGCCTGGAACAAGTACCTCTTGGATCAAGCAGGTCATATGTTCACACTTAGTTCAGATGGATAGACAGACGCCTGGGAGTGTTTGATGGGGACAGTGTGGAGGGAGCTTTACTCTGTATCTAACCCCGTGCTGTACCTGTCCTGGGAGTGTTTGATGGGGACAGTGTAGAGGGAGCTTTACTCTGTATCTAACCCCATTCTGTACCTACCCTGGGAGTGTTTGATGGGGACAGTGTAGAGGGAGCTTTACTCTGTATCTAACCCCGTGCTGTACCTGTCCTGGGAGTGTTTGATGGGGACAGTGTAGAGGGAGCTTTACTCTGTATCTAGCCGCGTGCTGTACCTGTCCTGGGAGTGTTTGATAGGGACAGTGTGGAGGGAGATTTACTCTGTATCTAACCCCGTGCTGTACCTGACCTGGGAGTGTTTGATGGGGATGGTGTAGAGCGAGCTTTACTCTGATTCGGGATCTTGCTGCAGGATTGGAACTGTGTGACCCTCCCCATCGCCTGGTGGTCACCATCGTTGCTGGTCTGTTTGTTGTGGCCGGTCAGTTCCTGCTGCTGGGACTTGTGGTTATCTGTGGAAGTTGGCGCCTCCTTCAGGTGGTTATCACCGCTCCCCTCGGACTCTTTGTCCTCTACTGGTGAGTGCTTTCTCCCTCCCTCAGCCCCGCTCGCCTCCGACCCTCCTCCCTACCGCCGATTCCTCCTCCCTCCTTCTCCCCCAGCTCGCCTCCTCCCCCTCACCCCGTCTCTCCTCCACCTCACCCCCTCCCTCCTCCACCTCACCCCCTCCCTCGTCCACCGCACCCCCTCCCTCCTCCACCACACCCCCTCCCTCCTCCCCCTCACCCCCTCCCTCCTCCCCTCACCCCACTCCCTCCGCCTCCCCTCCGCACCCCCTCTCCCTCCTCCCCCTCACCCCCTCCCTCCTCCTCCCCCCCTCTGCCTCCTCCGCCCCCTCACCCCCTCTCCCTCCTCCTCCCCCCTCACCCCCTCTCCCTCCTCCTCCCCCTCACCCCCTCCCTCCACCTCCCCCTCACCCCCTCTCCCTCCACCTCCCCCTCACCCCCTCTCCCTCCTCCTCCCCCTCACCCCCTCTCCCTCCACCTCCCCCTCACCCCTTCTCCCTCCTACTGCCCCCCCACCCCCTCTCCCTCCTCCCCCTCACCCTCTCCCTCCTCCCTCCCCCTCACCCCCTTTCCCTCCTCCCCCCACACCCTCTCCCTCCTCCTCCCCCTCACCCCCTCTCCCTCCTCCTACCCTCACCCCCTCTCCCTCCTCCTACCCTCGCCCCCTCTCCCTCCTCCTCCCCCACACCCCCCTCCCTCCTCCTCTTCTCCCTCCTCCCCCCTCACCCACTCCCCCACCTCCCTCCTCTCTCCCATCTCCCTCGTCAGCCCCATTTCCCTCCTCTCTCCTGTCTCCCTCTTCCTCCATATCCCATCTCCCTCGTCTCCTTCCATCCCTCGAGGTAGAGAGAGATGGATTGGAAACAGAGATAGAAAGAGAGGGATTGCAGATGGAGAGAAAGAGAGGAATTGGAAACGAAGCGAAAGAGAGAGAGAGGGGGATTGGAGACAGAGAGATAGAAGGGAGGGATTGGGGTTGGAGCAATAGAGAGAGGGGGATTGGAGACAGAGATAGAGAGAGAGAGGGATTGGAGACAGAGAGAGAGAGGGATTGGAGACAGAGAGAGAGAGGGATTGGAGACAGAGAGAGAGAGGGATTGGAGACAGAGAGATAGAGAGAGAGGGATTGGAGACAGAGATAGAGAGAGGGGGATTGGAGACGGAAAGATAGAGAGAGGGGGATTGGAGACAGAGAGATAGCGAGAGGGGGATTGGAGACAGAGAGATAGAGAGAGGGGGATTGGAGACAGAGATAGAGAGAGGGGGATTGGAGACGGAAAGATGGAGAGAGGGGGATTGGAGACGGAAAGATAGAGGGAGGGGGATTGGAGACAGAGAGATAGCGAGAGGGGGATTGGAGACAGAGAGATAGAGAGAGGGGGATTGGAGACAGAGAGATAGAGAGAGGGAGATTGGAGACGGAGAGATAGAGAGAGAGGGATTGGAGACAGAGAGATAGAGGGGGATTGAGACAGAGAGATAGCGAGAGGGGGATTGGAGACAGAGAGATAGAGAGAGGGGGATTGGAGACAGAGATAGAGAGAGGGGGATTGGAGACAGAGATAGAGAGAGGGGGATTGGAGACGGAAAGATAGAGAGAGGGGGATTGGAGTCAGAGAGATAGAGAGAGGGGGATTGGAGACAGAGAGATAGCGAGAGGGGGATTGGAGACAGAGAGATAGAGAGAGGGGGATTGGAGACAGAGATAGAGAGAGGGGGATTGGAGACGGAAAGATGGAGAGAGGGGGATTGGAGACGGAAAGATAGAGAGAGGGGGATTGGAGACAGAGAGATAGCGAGAGGGGGATTGGAGACAGAGAGATAGAGAGAGGGGGATTGGAGACAGAGAGATAGAAGGGAGGGATTGGGGTTGGAGCAATAGAGAGAGGGGGATTGGAGACAGAGATAGAGAGAGAGAGGGATTGGAGACAGAGAGAGAGAGGGATTGGAGACAGAGAGATAGAGAGAGAGGGATTGGAGACAGAGAGATAGAAGGGAGGGATTGGGATTGGAGCAATAGAGAGAAAGAGAGGGGGGGTATTGGGGATGGTGGGATAGCGGGAGAGAGAGGGATTGGAGACAGAGAAAGAGGGAGATTGGAGACAGAGAGAGAGAGGGGGATTGGAGACAGAGAGATAGAGAGAGGGGGATTGGAGACAGAGAGATAGAGAGAGAGGGATTGAGACAGAGAGATAGAGGGGGATTGAGACAGAGAGATAGCGAGAGGGGGATTGGAGACAGAGAGATAGAGAGAGGGGGATTGGAGACAGAGATAGAGAGAGGGGGATTGGAGACAGAGATAGAGAGAGGGGGATTGGAGACAGAGATAGAGAGAGGGGGATTGGAGACGGAAAGATAGAGAGAGGGGGATTGGAGACAGAGAGATAGCGAGACGGGGATTGGAGACAGAGAGATAGAGAGAGGGTGATTGGAGACAGAGAGATAGAGAGAGGGGGATTGGAGACAGAGATAGAGAGAGGGGGATTGGAGACAGAGATAGAGGGGGATTGGAGACAGAGAGATAGAGAGAGGGGGATTGGAGACGGAGAGATAAGAAAGAGAGATTGGAGACGGAGAGATAGAGAGAGAGGGATTGGAGACGGAGAGATAGAGAGAGGGATTGGAAACGGAGATAGAGAGAGGGATTGGAGATGGAGAGATAGAGAGAGGGATTGGAGACAGAGAGATAGAAGAGAGGGATTGGAGTTGGAGCAATAGAGAGAGAGAGGTGGATTGGGTTTGGTGGGATAGCGAGAGAGAGGGATTGGAGACAGAGAGATAGAGAGAGAGGGATTGGAGACAGAGAGATAGAGAGAGAGGGATTGGAGACAGAGAGATAGAGAGATAGGGATTGGAGACAGAGGGATAGTAGAGAGGGATTGGGGTTGGAGCAATAGAGAGAGAGAGAGGGGGATTGGGGATGGTGGGATAGCGAGAGAGAGAGGGATTGGAGACAGAGAGAGAGCGGGATTGGAGACAGATATAGAGAGGGGGATTGGAGACAGAAAGATAGAGAGTGACTGGAGACAGAGAGATGGAGAGAGGGGGATTGGAGACAAAGAGATAGAGAGAGGGGGATTGGAGACGGAGAGGTAGAGAGAGGGGGATTGGAGACAGAGAGATAGAGAGAGGGGAATTGGAGACAGAGAGATAGAGAGAGAGGGATTGGAGACAGAGAGATAGAGAGATAGGGATTGGAGACAGAGAGATAGATAGAGAGAGAGGGATTGGAGACAGAGAGGTAGAGAGAGGGGGATTGGAGACAGAGAGATAAAGAAAGGGGGATTGGAGAGAAAGGTAGAGACAGAGATAGAAGAGAGGGATTGGGGATGGAGCGATAGAGAGAGGGAGAGGGATTGGGGATGGTGGGATAGCCAGAGAGTGGGACTGGGACAGAGAGATAGAGATAGAGTGATTGGAGACAGAGAGATAGAAGGGAGGGATTGGGGTTTGGGCAATAGAGAGAGAGAGAGAGGGGGATTGGGGATGGTGGGATAGCGAGAGAGAGAGGGATTGGAGACGGAAAGTTAGAGAGAGCAAGAATGGAGATGGCGAGAGAAGGATTGGGGATGGAGAGAAAGTGGGAGCAGGACTGGAGATGGAGAGAGAGAGTGGGATTAGAGACATGCAGATAGAGAGAGAGGGAGAGATTGGAGATTGAGAGATAGAGAAAGAGGGATCGGAGACAGAGATAGAGGGGGAGAGGGATAATAGATGGAAACCGAGTGAGGGGATTGGCGATAGAGTGGTATTGGAGATGGAGGGATAGAGAGAGGGATTGGAGATGGAGAGATAGAGAAAGGGGGATCAGAGACAGAGAGATAGAGCAGGAGAGAGGGTTTGGAGATGGACAGATAGAGAGAGAGAGAGAGCTTGGAGACTGAGAGAGAGAGAGATTGGAGATGGAGAGAGAGCAAGGGATTTTCGATTGACAGTGAGAGATGGATACGAGATGGAGAGATAGAGAGAGAGAAGGTTTGGAGACTGAGAGATAGAGAGAGATTGGAGGTGGAGAGAGAGAAAGGGATTGGAGATGGAAAGATAGAAAGAGGGATTGGAGATGGAGAGATAGAGAGAGGGATTGGAGATGGAGAGATAGAGAAAGGGATTGGAGATGGAGAGATAGAGAGAGGGATTGGAGATGGAGAGATAGAGAACGGGATTGGCGATGGAGTGATTGAGAAAGGGATTAGAGGCAGAGATAGAGAGAGAGGGATTATAGATGGAGAGTGAGAGAGAGAAGATTTGGAGGCTGAGAGATAGAGAGTGATTGGAGGTGGAGAGAGAGAAAGGGATTGGAGATGGACAGATAGAGCGAGAGAGAAAAAGATAGGAGACGGAGGGACAGATTTGGTCGTTCTCATTCCTACGTCTGCCTGGAGTTCTCTCTCATTCCCCCTCTCTCACTCCCTCCCCTCAGTTGTCCACGGGTCTTGCTGGAATCCCCTCGCTGGCTGTTGGCCACCAATCAGATCGCTGAGGCGAAGAGGGTGCTGACACTCATCCTGGAGAAGAACGGACAGACCCTGGACCGAGAACCCTTGGAGTTGGAGGAAACCTTCTCCGGTAAATCTAAATCCTGAGGGGATCCCATCGGAGCGAAAGGACGGCTTGGGGGCTGGGGGCGGTAGTGGGGGGGGTGGTGGGGGGGAGAGTGGGTGGGGGGGGGGGGAGTGGGTGTGGTGGGGAGAGGTTGGCCATTTGGCCCATCACGTACGTACGTGCTGGCCCACTCCGAGCTATCCAGCCTAATCCCACTCGCCAGCTCTCGTTCCGTTGCGCCTTGGTCACGGGATCTCAAGTGAAGACGCGAGGGTTTTCCAACGGCGATGAGGGTTTCTCCCTCAGGTTCCAGTCCCCCAAAGCCCTCTGGATGAGAAAGGCACTCCCCGGCTGTACGTTCATCCCTGGCGCAAAATCTACGCGCTCCTGTGATTGACCACCCTCAGAATTTGAGACACCTCTATTTTATCTCCGCTCAGCCTCCTCTGATTCCGCCCCCCCCCCCCCCCCCCCCCCCCCCACCCCCGGCCAATCCAAACTTTCCTCCTTGGTTAAGTGCTCCACTGCTGGCAAATCCTATGTCACTCTCGCCTCTGGGCTCCACAGTGTGGTGACAAAATTGTTGCAAACGTGACGGTCAGAACCTCGATGGGTACTCCAGCTGCAGTCTAACTACTGTTTTGTACAGTTTCACTGAGATCACCCAGCCTTGTATCCGATGCCCCCAGGGGGTTGGGGGGTGGGGGCGGGGGGGGGCGGTGCAGATCGGAGAAGCCGGGACTGCTTCCCTCGGAGGAGAGAAGGTTGGAGAGGAGATTTGATTGAGGTTGTTCAGAAAACTCGAGGGGAGGGGAGGTGGGGTCTGGGACAGAGAGCAGACTTGGAGAAACTGCTCCCGTTGGAGGGAGTTTGAGGAAACGGAGGGAGGGGGGGTTCGAGGCGATCGGTAAGAGGAGCGAGGGCCACAGACGAGGAGAGATTATCTCAAGCGGCAAGTGGTCAGGGTCCGGTAGGCGCTGCCCGAGAGGGTAGGGGAGGGAGGAGGCAGGTTCAGTCGAGGCGATCGACAGGGAATCGGACTGTTACCCGGAAAGGGGGAATGTGCAGGGTAAAAGTGTGATACGGAGACCGGAACTGTACACGGTACTCCCGGTGTGATACACAGACCGGAACTGTACACGGTGCTCCCAGTGTGATACGGCCACTGGAACTGTACACGGTGCTCCCAGTGTGATACGGAGACCGGAACTGTACACGGTGATCCCAGTGTGATACACAGACCGGAACTGTACACGGTGCTCCCGGTGTGATACGGAGACCGGAACTGTACACGGTTCTCCCAGTGTGATACGGAGACCGGAACTGTACACGGTGCTCCCGGTGTGATACGGAGACCGGAACTGTACACGGTGCTCCCGGTGTGATACGGAGACCGGAACTGTACACAGTGCTCCCAGTGTGATACGGAGACCGGAACTGTACACGGTGCTCCCAGTGTGATACGGAGACCGGAACTGTACACGGTGCTCCCGGTGCGGTATACAGACCGGAACTGTACACGGTTCTCCCGGTGCGATACGGAGACCGGAACTGTACACGGTGCTCCCGGTGCGATACACAGACCAGAACTGTACACGGTGCTCCCGGTGTGATACGGAGACCGGAACTGTACACGGTGCTCCCGGTGTGATACGGAGATCGGAACTGTACACGGTGCTCCCGGTGTGATACGGAGACCGGAACTGTACACGGTGCTCCCGGTGCGATACGGAGACAGGAACTGTACACGGTGCTCCCGGTGCGATACGGAGACTGGAACTATACACGGTGCTCCCGGTGTGATACGGAGACTGGAACTATACACGGTGCTCCCGGTGTGATACGGAGACCGGAACTGTACATGGTGCTCCCGGTGTGATACGGAGACCGGAACTGTACACGGTGCTCCCGGTGTGATACGGAGACTGGAACTGTACACGGTGCTCCCGGTGTGATACGGAGACCGGAACTGTACACGGTGCTCCCGGTGTGATACACAGACCGGAACTGTACACAGTGCTCCCGGTGTGATACGGAGACTGGAACTGTACACGGTGCTCCCGGTGTGATACGGAGACCGGAACTGTACACGGTGCTCCCGGTGCGATACGGAGACCGGAACTGTACACGGTGCTCCGGTGCGATACGGAGACCGGAACTGTACACGGTGCTCCCGGTGTGGTTGTATTTCTCCCCCTCAGTATTCCTGAATCGCAGGCCTTTTTCTCCTGTGCTCCCTCCCCTGCAGACTTGGACCTGGACTACCCTCCGAACCAAGCCCCCTCCCAGCAGTCCATCTGCCAAGTGTGGAAGAGCCGGAATATTTGGAAGAATACCGTCATCCTGGGATTCACCACGTGAGTATCGAGCCTCCGGAAGAAGGGGACCTGCAGCCCCTGGGGCGGGGGGTGTGGTGGGAGGGAAGAGGGAATTCCAGGGGCTGGGGGAGGGGGAATTCTCCCTCGCCTCCATCTTCCTCGGGAGAACCCTTGTTCTGAAACTGTGCCCCCCCCTTTCTTTTAACCCCCTTTTCTCTACCTTCATTTGTCCTGGCGCTGACACTCGTTCCGCTATAATCACATTCTGCTTTCTTACCTTGATGCCACCATTTGCACCTTCTCTGGTCCTTAACCTTGTCACCGCTATCCGCACCTTCTCTAGTCTTTAACCTTGTCACCGCTATCCGCACCTTCTCTAGTCTTTAATGTTGATGCCGCTATCCACACCTTCTCTAGTCTTTAACCTTGATGCCACCATTTGCACCTTCTCTAGTCTTTAACGTTGATACCGCTATTCACACCTTCTCTAGTCTTTAACCTTGACACCGCTATCTGCACCTTCTCTAGTCTTTAACCTTGTCACCGCTATTCACACCTTCTCTAGTCTTTAACCTTGTCACCGCTATCCGCACCTTCTCTAGTCTTTAACCTTGACGCCGCTATTCACACCTTCTCTAGTGTTTAACCTTGATGCCGCTATCCGCACCTTCTCTAGTCTTTAACCTTGTCACCGCTATCCACACCTTCTCTAGTCTTTAACCTTGACGCCGCTATCCGCACCTTCTCTAGTCTTTAACCTTGACACCGCTATTCGCACCTTCTCTAGTCTTTAACCTTGTCACCGCTATCCGCACCTTCTCTAGTCTTTAACCTTGATGCCGCTATCCGCACCTTCTCTAGTCTTTAACCTTGTCACCGCTATTCACACCTTCTCTAGTCTTTAACCTTGATGCCGCTATCCGCACCTTCTCTAGTCTTTAACCTTGACGCCGCTATCCGCACCTTCTCTAGTCTTTAACCTTGACGCCGCTATCCGCACCTTCTCTAGTCTTTAACCTTGTCACCGCTATTCACACCTTCTCTAGTCTTTAACCTTGACGCTGCTATTTGCACCTTCTCTAGTCTTTAACCTTGACACCGCTATTTGCACCTTCTCTAGTCTTTAACCTTGATGCCGCTATCCGCACCTTCTCTAGTCTTTAACCTTGACGCCGCTATCCGCACCTTCTCTAGTCTTTAACCTTGACACCGCTATTTGCACCTTCTCTAGTCTTTAACGTTGATGCCGCTATTCACACCTTCTCTAGTCTTTAACCTTGACACCGCTATTTGCACCTTCTCTAGTCTTTAACGTTGATACCGCTATTCACACCTTCTCTAGTCTTTAACCTTGACACCGCTATTCGCACCTTCTCTAGTCTTTAACCTTGTCACCGCTATTTGCACCTTCTCTAGTCTTTAACCTTGATGCCACCATTTGCACCTTCTCTAGTCTTTAACCTTGACGCCGCTATTTGCACCTTCTCTAGTCTTTAACCTTGACGCCGCTATCCACACCTTCTCTAGTCTTTAACCTTGTCACCGCTATCCGCACCTTCTCTAGTCTTTAACCTTGACGCCGCTATTCACACCTTCTCTAGTCTTTAACCTTGACGCCGCTATCCGCACCTTCTCTAGTCTTTAGCCTTGTCACCGCTATCCGCACCTTCTCTAGTCTTTAACCTTGACACCGCTATTCACACCTTCTCTAGTCTTTAGCCTTGATGCCGCTATCCGCACCTTCTCTAGTCTTTAACCTTGATGCCACCATTTGCACCTTCTCTAGTCTTTAACGTTGATACCGCTATTCACACCTTCTCTAGTCTTTAACCTTGACACCGCTATTTGCACCTTCTCTAGTCTTTAACGTTGATACCGCTATTCACACCTTCTCTAGTCTTTAACCTTGACACCGCTATTCGCACCTTCTCTAGTCTTTAACGTTGATACCGCTATTCGCACCTTCTCTAGTCTTTAACCTTGTCACCGCTATTTGCACTTTCTCTAGTCTTTAACGTTGATGCCACCATTTGCACCTTCTCTAGTCTTTAACCTTGACGCCGCTATTTGCACCTTCTCTAGTCTTTAACCTTGACGCCGCTATCCACACCTTCTCTAGTCTTTAACCTTGATGCCGCTATCCGCACCTTCTCTAGTCTTTAACCTTGACACCGCTATTCACACCTTCTCTAGTCTTTAACCTTGATGCCGCTATCCGCACCTTCTCTAGTCTTTAACCTTGTCACCGCTATTCACACCTTCTCTAGTCTTTAACCTTGATGCCGCTATCCGCACCTTCTCTAGTCTTTAACCTTGTCACCGCTATCCGCACCTTCTCTAGTCTTTAACCTTGATGCCGCTATCCGCACCTTCTCTAGTCTTTAACCTTGATGCCGCTATCCGCACCTTCTCTAGTCTTTAACCTTGATGCCGCTATCCGCACCTTCTCTAGTCTTTAACCTTGACGCCGCTATTCACACCTTCTCTAGTCTTTAACCTTGATGCCGCTATCCGCACCTTCTCTAGTCTTTAACCTTGACGCCGCTATCTGCACCTTCTCTAGTCTTCAACCTTGTCACCGCTATTCACACCTTCTCTAGTCTTTAACCTTGACACCGCTATTTGCACCTTCTCTAGTCTTTAACCTTGACGCCGCTATCCGCACCTTCTCTAGTCTTTAACCTTGACGCCGCTATCCGCACCTTCTCTAGTCTTTAACCTTGACGCCGCTATCCGCACCTCTAGTCTTTAACCTTGACGCTGCTATTTGCACCTTCTCTAGTCTTTAACCTTGACACCGCTATTTGCACCTTCTCTAGTCTTTAACCTTGACGCCGCTATTCACACCTTCTCTAGTCTTTAACCTTGTCACCGCTATTTGCACCTTCTCTAGTCTTTAACCTTTACGCCGCTATTCACACCTTCTCTAGTCTTTAACCTTGACGCCGCTATCCGCACCTTCTCTAGTCTTTAACCTTGACGCCGCTATTCACACCTTCTCTAGTCTTTAACCTTGATGCCGCTATCCGCACCTTCTCTAGTCTTTAACCTTGTCACCGCTATTCACACCTTCTCTAGTCTTTAACCTTGATGCCGCTATCCGCACCTTCTCTAGTCTTTAACCTTGTCACCGCTATCCGCACCTTCTCTAGTCTTTAACCTTGATGCCGCTATCCGCACCTTCTCTAGTCTTTAACCTTGATGCCGCTATCCGCACCTTCTCTAGTCTTTAACCTTGATGCCGCTATCCGCACCTTCTCTAGTCTTTAACCTTGACGCCGCTATTCACACCTTCTCTAGTCTTTAACCTTGATGCCGCTATCCGCACCTTCTCTAGTCTTTAACCTTGACGCCGCTATCCGCACCTTCTCTAGTCTTCAACCTTGTCACCGCTATTCACACCTTCTCTAGTCTTTAACCTTAACACCGCTATTTGCACCTTCTCTAGTCTTTAACCTTGACGCCGCTATCCGCACCTTCTCTAGTCTTTAACCTTGACGCCGCTATCCGCACCTTCTCTAGTCTTTAACCTTGACGCCGCTATCCGCACCTCTAGTCTTTAACCTTGACGCTGCTATTTGCACCTTCTCTAGTCTTTAACCTTGACACCGCTATTTGCACCTTCTCTAGTCTTTAACCTTGACGCCGCTATTCACACCTTCTCTAGTCTTTAACCTTGTCACCGCTATTTGCACCTTCTCTAGTCTTTAACCTTTACGCCGCTATTCACACCTTCTCTAGTCTTTAACCTTGACGCCGCTATCCGCACCTTCTCTAGTCTTTAACCTTGACGCCGCTATTTACACCTTCTCTAGTCTTTAACCTTGATGCCGCTATCCGCACCTTCTCTAGTCTTTAACCTTGTCACCGCTATCCACACCTTCTCTAGTCTTTAACCTTGATGCCGCTATCCACACCTTCTCTAGTCTTTAACCTTGATGCCGCTATCCGCACTTTCTCTAGTCTTTAACCTTGTCACCGCTATCCACACCTTCTCTAGTCTTTAACCTTGATGCCGCTATCCACACCTTCTCTAGTCTTTAACCTTGTCACCGCTATCCGCACCTTCTCTAGTCTTTAACCTTGATGCCGCTATCCACACCTTCTCTAGTCTTTAACCTTGATGCCGCTATTCACACCTTCTCTAGTCTTTAACCTTGTCACCGCTATTTGCACCTTCTCTAGTCTTTAACCTTTACGCCGCTATTCACACCTTCTCTAGTCTTTAACCTTGACGCCGCTATCCGCACCTTCTCTAGTCTTTAACCTTGACGCCGCTATTCACACCTTCTCTAGTCTTTAACCTTGATGCCGCTATCCGCACCTTCTCTTGTCTTTAACCTTGTCACCGCTATCCACACCTTCTCTAGTCTTTAACCTTGATGCCGCTATCCACACCTTCTCTAGTCTTTAACCTTGATGCCGCTATCCGCACCTTCTCTAGTCTTTAACCTTGTCACCGCTATCCACACCTTCTCTAGTCTTTAACCTTGATGCCGCTATCCACACCTTCTCTAGTCTTTAACCTTGTCACCGCTATCCGCACCTTCTCTAGTCTTTAACCTTGATGCCGCTATCCACACCTTCTCTAGTCTTTAACCTTGATGCCGCTATCCACACCTTCTCTAGTCTTTAACCTTGATGCCGCTATTCACACCTTCTCTAGTCTTTAACCTTGACGCCGCTATCCGCGCCTTCTCTAGTCTTTAACGTTGACACCTCCGATGTTACCAGCCCCACCCGCTGAGCTTTTCCAGCATTTTCAGTTTCTGTTTCGGATTTCCAGCACCTCCGGTATTTTGCTTCTGTTCCTCCCACCTCCCCGGTCCAACCTCCTCTCCCCCGAGGGGAACAGTCCCGGACTTCTCCGATCTGCCCACCTGACTGAGGTTCCTCGTCCATGGAACCATTCCCGTGAATCTTTTCCCCGCTCTCTCTCTCTCCCTCTCCGACACATTCACCTCCTTCCCCAGGACTGGACACAACGCTCCAGCTGAGGCCTAACCAGTGTCTTATACAAGTTCAACATAACCTCCCTGCTCCTTGTACCCTCTGCCCCTATTCATAAAGCCTAGGACACTGTCTGCTTCATTCACCGCCCTCCCCGCCTGTCCTACCACCTCCGATTGATCTAGACACAGAAATGCCCAGTTCCCTCTGCTGCCCCTCTCCTGTAGACATGTCCCTTGTTATTTTACATTGACCCTTGTTCTGCTCTTACCACCTTCTGCTTTCTAACCTTGTCGCCGCTATCAGTACCTCCTCTAGTCTTTATCGCTACCATTAACACCCCCTTTAGTTCATTAAATCTTGCTTCTTACATTCACACATGGGATGTTGACATCCCAAAAGGATAGAACAGTCCGCGTTCTACCCACCGAAAGGAACCACTTTGCTCTCAATGTCCAAACTCCCTGTGATAATCCCTCTCCCTCTCCCTCCCTCAGACCAAGCCTGCCAACAAGAGAGGAGAGGGGAGGCTTGTCGGATGGGGTAGGGCCCTGTACCCATCGGAGATTCGAAGAACGAGAGGGGATCTGAGCGAAACAGGTCAGACCCTGAGGTGCGGGGCTCCACAGGGTGGAGGCCGAGATGAAGTTTCTCCCCCAACAACACCCCCTCCCTCCCAAAATTCGAGGGGTAGAATCTAGAATGAGGGGGAGGGGAGAAGGTTGGGAGCCGGGGGGGGGACGCGGTTTGAGAATAAGGGGTCTCCCGTCGGAGATGGAGACGAGGAGGAATTCCCTCTCTCTCGGAGGGAGGTCAGTCTGTGGAACTCTCCCCCCCCCACCTCCCCCCCCCGAGAGAGAGAGCGAGTGGAGGCCGGGGTCACTGAATATATTCCAGGCCGAGTTAGACGGAGGGAGTCCAGGGCTTTTGAGGAGGGTGGCGGTACAGCCAGTAAAGCTAGGATTCCGAGAATGGGGTAGCAGGCTGGAGAGGGGCCGAACGGCCTAGCCCCTTCCTCCGAAGCCCTGAGGCCTCGGATGGGCATGTTTGGAAGCCGGGGCTCGAGAAACGGGCGAGGGGGATGCCGCCGGGCCTCAGTTGCATGGGTGTCCAGAAGGCTTTGGATAAAGTTCCCCACGTGAGGCTTTGACGTGGAAGCCCATGGAACTCCGGGTGGTGGTGGAGTGGGGTGGGTGGTGGTCGGACAGTTGGCATCACCGCCCCCCCACCCCCCCCACCACCCCCACCTCCACCTCCACCCCCATCCCCCACTTGCGTTCTCCTCCTCCCGCAGGTTTATCGGACACGGCATAAACCACTGCTACAGAACCTTCCGGTACAACGTGCGGGGCACCCAGTCGGGGTTGTACCTGATGTACCTGCTGTCGGCGGGCAGCGGAGGGTTGGCATGCCTGGCACTTGGTGTGACGGTCGATCGCTTCGGACGCAGAGGCATCCTTCTCCTCGCCATGACCCTCACCGGTCTCACCTCCCTCATCCTCCTGGGACTCACCAAGTGTAAGTTGACTCTTCTACCTTTGAGCCCGAGGGCGAGCGTTCTTTGCGGAGGATGGGGGGTGGTTGTTGGTGTGGGAGGGAGGAGTGGCGAGCGGGTGGGCACGGGGGGGTGTTGGGTGTTCCTGGCTCCCCTTTAGCCCCACCGACACCACCTCCCCCCCCCTCCCCAATCCTTCCACAGTCCTCCGCCCCCCACCACCCCACACACACTCCCCTGTGTCACCAATCCTTCTCTGACCCCTCCTCCGGGTTGACCACCGTCCCTCAAGCGACCCTCGCCAGTCCCGTTCCACTCGCTCCAACATTGGCGGCCGGGCCTTCAGCTCCCTGTCCTGGGAGTGTTTGATGGGGACAGTGTAGAGGGAGCTTTACTCTGTATCTAACCCCGTGCTGTACCTGTCCTGGGAGTGTTTGATGGGGACAGTGTAGAGGGAGCTTTACTCTGTATCTAACCCTGTGCTGTACCTGTCCTGGGAGTGTTTGATGGGGACAGTGTAGAGGGAGCTTTACTCTGTATCTAACCCCGTGCTGTACCTGTCCTGGGAGTGTTTGATGGGGACAGTGTGGTGGGAGATTTACTCTGTATCTAACCCCGTGCTGGACCTGTCCTGGGAGTGTTTGATGGGGACAGTGTAGAGGGAGCTTTACTCTGTATCTAACCCCGTGCTGTACCTGTCCTGGGAGTGTTTGATGGGGACAGTGTAGAGGGAGCTTTACTCTGTATCTAACCCCGTGCTGTACCTGTCCTGGGAGTGTTTGATGGGGACAGTGTAGAGGGAGCTTTACTCTGTATCTAACCCTGTGCTGTACCTGTCCTGGGAGTGTTTGATGGGGACAGTGTAGAGGGAGATTTACTCTGTATCTAACCCCGTGCTGTACCTGTCCTGGGAGTGTTTGATGGGGACAGTGTAGAGGCAGAATAACTCTGTATCTAACCCCATGCTGTACCTGTCCTGGGAGTGTTTGATGGGGACAGTGTAGAGGGAGCTTTACTCTGTATCTAACCCCGTGCTGTACCTGTCCTGGGAGTGTTTGATGGGGACAGTGTAGATGGAACTTTACTCAGTATCTAACCCCGTGCTGTACCTGTCCTGGGTGTGTTTGATGGGGACAGTGTAGAGGGAGCTTTACTCTGTATCTAACCCCATGCTGTACCTGCCCTGGGAGTGTTTGATGGGGACAGTGCAGAGGGAGCTTTACTCTGTATCTAACCCCGTGCTGTACATGTCCTGGGAGTGTTTGATGAGGACAGTGTAGAGGGAGATTTACTCTGTATCTAACCCCGTGCTGTACCTGTCCTGGGAGTGTTTGATGGGTACAGTGTAGAGGAGCTTTACTCTGTATCTAACCCCGTGCTGTACCTGTCCTGGGAGTGTTTGATGGGTACAGTGTAGAGGAGCTTTACTCTGTATCTAACCCCGTGCTGTACCTGTCCTGGGAGTGTTTGATGGGGACAGTTTAGAGGGAGCTTTACTCTGTATCTAACCCCGTGCTGTACATGTCCTGGGAGTGTTTGATGGGGACAGTGTAGAGGGAGCTTTACTCTGTATCTAACCCCGTGCTGTACCTGTCCTGGGAGTGTTTGATGGGGACTGTGGAACGTGAGGAGAATGTGGGACCCATGATGATATATTTAAGGGGAAAGCTGGACAAGAGAAGAGGGAATTGGGGAGAGGAGAGAGCGGGAGCTCTAGAGGGGGTTAGTGTAGAGCACAAACAGCAGCACCAAGCAGATGGGCTGAATGGCCTTATTCTGTGTTTGGGACGTCCAATGTGAGGCAGCAGCTGATTGGAAGGCCAGCTGAGTGAAGTGGGACCATCTTCGTTGCGATAGTGACCATTTGTTGGAGTTTGGCCTGAAAGAGGTAGTTGGGCTTGAAGGGGGGGGGAGGGAGTTCCAGGATTTTGTCGCTGTGGTGTAGGTACACCCACAGCGCTGTTAGGGAGGGAGTTCCAGGATTTTGTCCCCTGTGTGGTGTAGGTACACCCACAGCGCTGTTAGGGAGGGAGTTCCAGGATTTTGTCCCTGTGTGGTGTAGGTACACCCACGGTGCTGTTAGGGAGGGAGTTCCAGGATTTTGTCCCTGTGGTGTAGGTACACCCACGGTGCTGTTAGGGAGGGAGTCCCAGTATTTTGTCCCTGTGGTGTAGGTACACCCATAGCGCTGTTAGGGAGGGAGTTCCAGGATTTAGTCCCTGTGGTGTAGGTACACCCACAGCGCTGTTAGGGAGGGACTTCCAGGATTTTGTCCCCTGTGTGGTGTAGGTACACCCACGGCGCTGTTAGGGAGGGAGTTCCAGGATTTTGTCCCTGTGGTGTAGGTACACCCACAGTGCTGTTAGGGAGGGAGTTCCAGGATTTTGTCCGTGTGGTGTAGGTACACCCACGGCGCTGTTAGGGAGGGAGTTCCAGGATTTTGTCCGTGTGGTGTAGGTACATCCACAGCGCTGTTTGGGAGGGAGTTCCAGGATTTTGTCCCCTGTGGTGTAGGTACACCCACAGTGCTGTTAGGGAGGGAGTTCCAGGATTTTGTCCCCTGTGGTGTAGGTACACCCACAGCGCTGTTAGGGAGGGAGTTCCAGGATTTTGTCCCTGTGGTGTAGGTACACCCACAGCGCTGTTAGGGAGGGAGTTCCAGGATTTTGTCCCTGTGGTGTAGGTACACCCACAGTGCTGTTAGGGAGGGAGTTCCAGGATTTTGTCCCTGTGTGGTGTAGGTACACCCACGGCGCTGTTAGGGAGGGAGTTCCAGGATTTTGTCCCTGTGGTGTAGGTACACCCACAGCGCTGTTAGGGCAGGAGTTCCAGGATTTTGTCCCCTGTGGTGCAGGTACACCCACAGCGCTGTTAGGGAGG
This sequence comes from Isurus oxyrinchus, assembly GCA_026770705.1. Classification (NCBI taxonomy): domain Eukaryota; kingdom Metazoa; phylum Chordata; class Chondrichthyes; order Lamniformes; family Lamnidae; genus Isurus; species Isurus oxyrinchus. The sequence goes on from JANJGN010001980.1 coordinate 86,426, forward strand.
GAGTTCCAGGATTTTGTCCCTGTGGTGTAGCTACACCCACAGTGCTGTTAGGGAGGGAGCTCCAGGATTTTGTCCCCTGTGTTGTAGGTACACCCACAGCGCTGTTAGGGAGAGAGTTCCAGGATTTTGACCCTGTGGTGTAGGTACACCCACGGCGCTGTTAGGGAGGGAGTTCCAGGATTTTGTCCCCTGTGGTGTAGGTACACCCACAGCGCTGTTAGGGAGGAATTTCCAGGATTTTGTCCCCTGTGTGGTGTAGGTACACCCACAGCGCTGTTAGGGAGGGAGTTCCAGGATTTTGTCCCCTGTGTGTTGTAGGTACACCCACGGCGCTGTTAGGGAGGGAGTTCCAGGATTTTGTCCCTGTGGAGTAGGTACACCCACAGCGCTGTTAGGGAGTGAGTTCCAGGATTTTGTCCCTGTGGTGTAGGTACACCCACAGCGCTGTTAGGGAGGGAGTTCCAGGATTTTGACCCTGTGGTGTAGGTACACCCACGGCGCTGTTAGGGAGGGAGTTCCAGGATTTTGTCCCCTGTGGTGTAGGTACACCCACAGCGCTGTTAGGGAGGGATTTCCAGGATTTTGTCCCCTGTGTGGTGTAGGTACACCCACAGCGCTGTTAGGGAGGGAGTTCCAGGATTTTGTCCCCTGTGTGTTGTAGGTACACCCACGGCGCTGTTAGGGAGGGAGTTCCAGGATTTTGTCCCTGTGGAGTAGGTACAACCCACAGCGCTGTTAGGGAGGGAGTTCCAGGATTTTGTCCCTGTGGAGTAGGTACACCCACAGCGCTGTTAGGGAGGGAGTTCCAGGATTTTGTCCCTGTGGTGTAGGTACACCCACAGTGCTGTTAGGGAGGGAGTTCCAGGATTTTGTCCCTGTGGTGTAGGTACACCCACAGTGCTGTTAGGGAGGGAGTTCCAGGATTTTGTCCCTGTGGTGTAGGTACACCCACAGCACTGTTAGGGAGGGAGTTCCAGGATTTTGACCCAGCGACAGTGAAGGAACGGCCGATATATTTCCAAGTCGGGATGGTGAGGGGCTCGGAGGGGAACTTCCAGGTGGTGGGTGTTCCCCATGTGTCTGCTGCCCTTGTCCTTCTAGACGGTAGCGGCCGTGGGTTTGGGCGGCGCTGTCGAAGGAGCCTTGGCGAGTTGCTGCAGTGCATCTTGTAGATGGTACACACGCAGCTGCCCCTGTGCGTTGGTGGGTGGGAGGGAGTGAATGTTTGTGGATGGGGGGGCCGATCGAGCCGGGGGGGGGGGGGTGGGGGGGGGGGGCTGCTTTGTCCTGGACGGTGTCGAGCTTCTCAAGTGTTGTGGGAGCTGCACTGATTGGTGGATTCAGAAAGGTCGGCAGGAACGCTCCTGGGATTATTTTTCACTCAGTGATTCCAAGATGGCCACTGTCCACTAACAATCCCCGTTCCTTGTCACTTTAAACAATTCCGTTCAACAACCTCTGCACCAGCCCTGTTAAACTGCGCGGCGCTCCCTCAGCACTGACCCTCCGACAGTGCGGCTCTCCCTCAGCACTGACCCTCCGACAGTGCGGCTCTCCCTCAACACTGACCCTCTGACAGTGCGGCTCTCCCTCAGTACTGACCCTCCGACAGTGCGGCTCTCCCTCAGCACTGACCCTCCGACAGTGCAGCTCTCCCTCAGCACTGACCCTCCGACAGTGCGGCTCTCCCTCAGCACTGACCCTCCGACAGTGCGGCTCTCCCTCAGCTCTGACCCTCCGACAGTGCGGCTCTCCCTCAGTACTGACCCTCCGACAGTGCGGCTCTCCCTCAGCACTGACCCTCCGACAGTGCGGCTCTTCCTCAGCACTGACCCTCCGACAGTGCGGCTCTTGCTCAGCACTGACACTCCGACAGTGCGGCTCTCCCTCAGCACTGACCCTCCGACAGTGCGGCTCTCCCTCAGCACTGACCCTCCGACAGTGCGGCTCTCCCTCAGCACTGACCCTCCGACAGTGCGGCTCTCCCTCAGCACTGACCCTCCGACAGCGCGGCTCTCACACGGGTTACGTTTGCTTGTGGTTAGACCGTCTTTGTGCCAATCTTGTGACCTCCTTGTCTCTCTCTCTGTGTCTCTCTCTTGCAACCCACCCCCCCCCTCCCCTCAACCCCCCCTCCTCTGCAGATCTGAACGATGCCGCTATTATGACGTTCTCGATGCTGGGCCTGTTCTCCTCTTGCGCCGTCTCCATTTTAAGCATCTTATTCTCGGCAGAGGTGATACCAACGGTCATCAGGTGAGAGGTCCGGGATCTTGTCCCCCACTGTACCGAGTGCTCATTGTAACTCTAATCTGAGGCTTCTAATGGGGCCTAGTCCAAGGGGCTGATGGGTAGAGAGACCCTCTCTCCCCCCCCGCCCTTGGGAGAAATGCGGCTGAGGGTCACTCACCACCCATCGGCCGGGTCCACTTAGCCCTGAGTGTCAGCGAAACAATGTCCCCGGGACCCGGTCCATACCGGGTGTCAGCGCTGAGGGAGAGCCTCAATGTCGGAGGGTCAGTGCTGAGGGAGAGCCGCACTGTCGGAGGGTCAGTGCTGAGGGAGAGCCGCACTGTCGGAGGGTCAGTACTGAGGGAGTGCCGCACAGTCAGGGGGTCAGTACTGAGGGAGAGCCGCACTGTCGGAGGGTCAGTGCTGAGGGAGTGCCGCACAGTCAGGGGGTCAGTACTGAGGGAGAGCCGCACTGTCGGAGGGTCAGTGCTGAGGGAGAGCCGCACTGTCAGAGGGTCAGTGCTGAGGGAGAGCCGCACTGCCGGAGGGACAGTGCTGAGGGAGAGCCGCACTGCCGGAGGGACAGATTTCCTGCTGTGTATTTGTTCTGTTGATCTTGTTGTGTTTCTCTCTGGTTTCCAGGGGCGAGGGCCTGGGGCTGATCCTGGCGTTGGCCTCGATCGGGAAGCTGAGCTCCCCCATCATGGAACTGCACAACCAGCATGGCTACTTCCTCCACCATGTGGTGTACGCCTCCTTCGCCATCCTCTGCACCCTCTGCATCATGCTGCTGCCCGAGAGTAAGCGCAAGTTCCTGCCCGAGTCCCTCAGCGACGGTGAGCGCTACCGCCGGCCCTCACTGCTCCGCCGGCGCCGAGACCACGTCCCCCTGCTCACCGCCCCCCAACCCCACCATCTGACACCCATTCCCCACCCCTCCCCGTCCCTCACCGTGGCCCCATCTCTCTCCCTGACCCCTCACCCCGCTCTCTGACCCCTCACCCCCGCTCTCTGACCCCTCACCCCCGCTCTCTGACCCTTCACCCCGCTCCCTGCCCCTTCACCCTACTTCCTGACCCCTCACCCTGCTCTCTAACCCCTCACCCCGCTCCCCGACCCCTCACCCCGGCCTCTAACTCCTCACCCCTCTCTCTGACCCCTCACCCCGTTCTCTGACCCTTCAGCCGCTCTCTGACCCTTCACCCTGCTCGCTGCCCCTTCATCCCACTCCCTGCCCCTTCACCCCGCTTCCTGACCCCTCACCCTGCCCTCTAACTCCTCACCCTACTCTCTAACCCCTCATCCCGCTCCCTGACCCCTCACCCTGCTCTCTGACCCTTCACCCGTTCTCTGACCCTTCACCCTGCTCCCTGACGCTTCACCCCCGCTCCCTGCCCCCTCACCCTACTTCCTGACCCCTCACCCCGCTCCCTGACCCCTCACCCCACCCCCTGACCCCCTCACCCCCGCCCTCTAACTCCTCACCCCACTCTCTAATCCCTCACCCCGCTCTCTGACCCTTCACCCGTTCTCTGACCCTTCACCCTGCTCCCTGACGCTTCACCCCGCTCCCTGCCCCCTCACCCTACTTCCTGACCCCTCACCCCGCTCCCTGACCCCTCACCCTGCTCCCTGCCCCTTTTCCCCACTTCCTGACCCCTCACCCTACTTCCTGACCCCTGACCCCGCTCTCAAACCCATCATCCCACTCTCTAACCCCTCACCCTGCTCTCTGACCCCTCACCCCACTCCCTGAACCCTCACCCCACTCTCTGAACCCTCACCCCACTCCCTGACCCCTCACCCCTCTCCCTGACCCCTCACCCCTCTCCCTGACCCCTCTCCTTGACCCCTCACCCTTCTCCCTGACCCATCACCCCTCTCTCGGACCCCCTCACCCCTCTCTCTGACCTCTCACCCTGCTCTCTACCCCCCTTATCCAACTCTCTGACCCCTCACCGCTCTCCCTGACCCAACCCTCTTGCTAACCCCTCACCCCTCTCCCTGACCCCTCACCCCACTCTCTAACCCCTCACCGCACTCCCTGACCCCTCACCCTGCTCTCTGACCCCTCTCCTGCTCTAACCCCTCACCCCTCTCTGACCCTTCACCCTGCTCTCTAACCCCTCACCCCACTCTCTAACCACTCACCCACGCTTTTACCCCTCACCTCATTCTGACCCCACTCTCTAACCCCCTGACTCCACTGTCTAAGCCATGATCCCACCCTCTAACTCCTGACCCCCACCCCCTTACAGCCCCCAACTCCCTGAAACCCGAACTCTGACCATTCACCCTGATATCTGACCCCACTCTCTATCCCCTCACCCCACTCTCTGACTTCATTATTGAACTCCTGACCCCAACCCCCTGAACCCACTCTCTGACCCCTCACCCCTCACCCCTGACCCTTCATCCCAATCTTTGATCCCAGTCCTTGACCTCACTCCCGGACCCCAGACATTACTCCCTGACTCCTGACCAGTCTCTGACTCCTGACCCCCATTCCCTAACACCTGACCCCACACTGTGACACCACTCCCTGAACCTCGGACCCTGACTTTTGACCCCAGCACTGTTTCCTGACCACCAATCCATGACCATTGACCCCAGTCCCCTGACGCTTGATCCTGGTCCTTGACCCTAGTCCCTGATGCCTGACCCTCACCTCTGACCATAGTCCCTGAAGCTTGACCCTCAATCCCCTGACCCCAGCCCTGTACCCCTGACCTCTGACCGCAGCCCTATTACCCCTGACCCCCAACCCCTTACCCCCTGACCTCAGTCCCGTTACCCCTGACCTCGACCCCATTACCTCTGACCCCAGCCCATTACTGCTGAACCCAGCCCCGTTAACCCCTGACCTCAGTCCCATTACTCCTGACCCCAGCCCGTTACCCCCTGACTTCAGCCCAGTTACCCCTGATCCCAGCCTGTTACACACTGACCCCCAAGCCTATTACCCCCTGACCCCAGCCCCTTACCTCCTGACCCCCAGCCCCGTTACCCCAGATCTCAGCCCCGTTACCTCTGACTCCAGCCCCTAACCCCCGACCTCAGCCCAGTTACCCCCTGACCCCAGCCCGTTACTGCTGACCCCCACACTGTTACTCCGACCCCACTCCATGACCCTACATCATGAAGCCTCTCACTGCCTGACCTCTGATCGACCCTCCCTCCCTCCCTCACACCTAAACCCCACCCCCATCGTGTCCCAGATCCCGGACCCCCAATCTCTGCCCCCTTGACACCAGACTCTAAATTCCCTGGAGCCTTTTCATAATCCCCCCCCCCCCCGCCCACTCCACCTTCCCTGACCCCTGACCCCCACTCCCTCCCTGGACCACTCGTTCCCCTGACCCTGACACTCACCCTGATGGGCGCCTGTGACCCCACGTGGGAAATAACCCCGTCCTCAGGACCCACAACCCCCAGGCCGGGCAGTGCCCCCCTCCCTGCCCTCCGATCCTGACCCAGTGACCTCCCAACGCCTGAACTCAGCCCCCTCCCCCCTCTGTCCCCCTCCCTCCCACTCTCCGCCCCCCCTCTCTCTCCCCCTCCTCCCTCTCTGCCCCCTCTCTCTTCTCTCCCCTCCCCCCCCTCTCTCTCTCTCTCCCCCCTCTCCCTCCCTCCACTCTCCGCCCCCCCCCTCTCCCCTCCCCCCTCTCTCTCTCTCCCTCCCCCCCTCTCTCTCCCCCCTCCCCCTCTCTCTACCCCTCGATCCCCTCTCTCCCTCCCCCCTCTCTCTTTCTCTCCCTCTCTCTCTTCTTTCTCCCCCTCCCTCTCTCTACCTATCCCTCTCTCTCCATCCCCCACTTTCTCTCTCATCCTTCTCTCTCTCTCTCCCCCTCCCCTCTCTCTCTCTTCCTTCCCTCACTCTCTCTCTCTCCTCCCCCTCTCACTCCCTCCTCACTCTCTCCCTCTCCCTCTCTCTCCCCCCTCCCCTCTCTACCTCTATCCCTCTCTCCATCCCCCTCTCTCTCTCTCTCCCTCCTCTCTTCTCCCTCCCCCCTCCCCCCCCTCTACCTATCCCCTCTCCCTCCCTCCCCCCCTCTCTCCCTCTCCCCTCCCCCCCCCTCTCCCTCTCTCTCTCTTCCTTCCCTCACTCTCTCTCTCTCCCCCTCTCCCCACTCTCTCATCTCTCCCCCCTCTCCCCCCCTCTCTCTCTCTCGACTGCATTTCTCTGCTCCCAGCTGACCCGATATCTTACCCACCGGTCAGTAGGTGGATAAACTCCGGAACGATGCGGTGAGCGAAGGGGATTGGAGCGGGACCCATCGATTCGGATCCTCTGCAGTGACTCGGACCCTCCTCCCTCTCTCCCTCCATTCCCCCCCCCCCCACCGCCGGTCCTTGTATTTCACGAGGATGTTTTATAAGTGTACAGCTCATGCATTTCCGAAAAATAAAACTATATTAAAAAATACGGGCCGGAGCCTCGAGTCTTCAGTGCCACAGCTGCTCGAAATCGTTCGTCCTCATCCGAGAGCGAGAGGTCAGAGGGGGGCTGCTGGAGGGGAGAGAGAAAGGTCGACAGTCGGAGGGTCAGTGCTGAGGGAGATCCGCACTGTCTGAGGGTCAGTGCAGAGGGAAAGCCGCACTGTCGGGATGGTCAGTGCTGAGGGAGAGCTGCACTGTCGGAGGGTCAGTGCTGAGGGAGAGCCGCACTGTCGGAGGGGTCAGTGCTGAGGGAGAGAGCCCGCACTGTCAGAGGGTCAGTGCTGAGGGGAGAGCCGCACTGTCAGAGGGTCAGTGCTGAGGGAGAGCCGCACTGTCAGAGGGTCAGTGCTGAGGGGAGAGCCGCACTGTCAGAGGGTCAGTGCTGAGGGAGAGCCGCACTGTCGGAGGGTCAGTGCTGAGGGAGAGCCCGCACTGTCGGATGGTCAGTGCTGAGGGAGAGCCGCACTGTCGGATGGGTCAGTGCTGAGGGGAGAGCCCGCACTGTCGGAGGGGTCAGTGCTGAGGGAGAGCCCGCACTGTCGGAGGGTCAGTGCTGAGGTGACCGCCGCACTGCGGAGGGTCAGTGCTGAGGGAGCGCCGCACTGTCGGAGGGGTCAGTGCTGAATGACCGCCCGCACCTGTCGGAGGGTCAGGGCTGAGGGAGAACCCGCACTGTCAGAGGGTCAGTGCTGAGGGAGAGCCGCACTGTCGGAGGGTCAGTGCTGAGGGAGAGCCGCACTGTCGGAGGGTCAGGGCTGAGGGAGAGCCGCACTGTCGGAGGGTCAGGGCTGAGGGAGAGCCGCACTGTCGGAGGGTCAGTACTGAGGGAGAGCCGCACTGTCGGAGGGTCAGTGCTGAGGGAGAGCCGCACTGTAGGAGGGTCAGTGCTGAGGGAGAGCGGCACTGTCGGAGGGGACAGTGCTGAGGGAGAGCCGCACTGTCGGAGGGTCAGTGC